>JAYMFT010209226.1:0-11537 GCA_038088735.1 Panulirus argus | reverse complement strand
ATATATATATATATATATATATATATATATATATATATATATATATATATATATATATATATATATATATTAAATATTAAAAGTCTTAAACTTTTAAGAGATTCAGATGCGTCGCTGGGTATCAAAGAGTCTAATTTTAAAATGTACACGGGAATATTTCTTTACAAGGTGGAGAAGGAGGTCGGGTTTACACTGCTGACGGTCACAGACAAAGTGGCGGAAAGTTATCGCCCACTCTGATCGTGGGGGCATAAAAACTGGTCTCTCTTATACCCTCAACAACTTATGATGGCCTTCATCAGGGTGAAAATGCGGCTCACCTGTTTACTTGACAAAAATAAGATATCAAATAGTCCTGCTTGGGGTAAATCTCCTTATTACTCGGAAAATTAAATACCTGAATTCAAGCTAGCTCTAAACAGGATCCATGATATAATAGTATGTCCAATTTGAAGAAGAGGAAAATGAATTACGAGTTGTTACCTAGGTATGTTCATTCCTTATTAGTGTTACCGGACTCGGACTGCATGAGGTTACACACCGCGAGAGGAAAATCCACTTTGGCGAGGCTGTGTCCTTAGTAGCAGAATCTCGTCAAAGAACTTCTCACTCCAAAAGGAGTCCACAATTCTCTGCTACTGGACGTAGCGCAGCTTTGGGCTCCAGGAGCCTCTAGAAAGACGTCCTGCCTCACACCAGGACTGTCTCAGAAAGAGGTTCTGGGGTAATTATGAGCAAAAGATAGTAACCACTTCCTCATCTGCTGGGCGTTATGTTAGAGAGCTTTGAGCTGCTCTCCCAATAACTCTCTGACCTTCAGCAGCTTCTAACATTCCAGGGGCCATGTTATCCAGCCCAGGACTCTCGTTTACATTCCAGCCGCTTCACAGATTTCGATGGACGTGTTCGCACCAGCATTCCTTTACGTTTTCCAGGCACATGCTCCTTCTTGCATACCAGGACCTACTGGGGCTTCCAGGAGTCACGTTCCAGCTAAACCCATTAAAGATATCTAAGGCCGCAGTTCGCTCAAGAAAAGTTCCAGCAAATATTTTGTCGGATGGTCTTACAGTTATCTAACCGGCTGCCAATATGCCTGTACACAAATGCATTCCTGCCTGAATGATTCTTCCTTTCATACAGTTTAGTAAAGTGATGTCTAGTTTTTCCTATCTATATATAACTTTCATATTTCTTCCTATATCATTTACCCTCTCCTAATCTATATGATCCTATATGTTCTTTTCCATCCCTACCTCAACCATCCTTGCCCTCTTAGCCATCCATCACCCAAGTGTCCTTCACTATAAAGCTAAATAAGGAACATTCCCCATGGAACACCCCCTTCAGGAAACACTGCGCGCGTTGTTCTGACGCCTTCAGTATAAAGTATCACGTAGCCTTCAGCATGATACAGTTGGTGGCACACCGCCTTCAGTATGACACAACAAGTGGCACGACTCCTTCAGTATGACACAACAGGTAGCACACCACCTTCAGTATGACACAACAGGTGGCACAACTCCTTCCGTATGACAGAACAGGAGGCACACCGCCTTCAGTATGACACAACAGGTGGCACACCGTCTTCAGTATGACACAACAGGTGGCACTACTTCTTTAGTATGACACCGCAGGTGTCATTCAGTATAAGGGTAACAACAAAGCTCTTCGTAAAGCATACCATACTGTACCCTGATAGGGTCTGGTTCACCCAGAATAATATGGCGCCACACGATGCCAAGGCATCAAGTAAAAAACATCTCTCCAAAGACCTCGAGAGGATATTTTCTCCAGTACGCCGTGGGGATCACATTCCTCTGTGGGCTGAAAAATATTCCTACTGGCAAGAAGGCTAGTGTTGATGACATTCCGTGCGAGGGGCGAGCTCTGACCCAGCTACTACAGACGCGAGTTTGTTTACATCTCTCACGTTGGTGCGGTTAGCTGACGCGTTGCTTGTTTACGTCCGCCCTATTACTGTCCACGGATGACGCAAATTTACGACAGGATGTCGGGCTAGGCTAGTTACGGGTGCAGGTATCTCTCGGTTGAACCTGGAGTGGATGATCAGGAGGACAATACACTGGCCTAGATCTTCACTGTATTAAAATGGTATAGCACGTAATATGTCGCATCATGAAGAAGGCTTTGACCGAACAGGATTCGTTTTCAAGTGAAACATTCAAAGAAAATGCTTCCTGACAATAACCACCAGATTACCACTATAAGTTGATATAAAATCATAGGCCATTGGCTGCTGACAATATATTGTGACTGATATATATATATATAAAGCAATATTTGATCATTGAAATGCAATTGTCTGGGAACGGAGGCTCAATGCGTCTCACATCCTGTAAGACCAATAAGAAGAGCGTCTCAAAGCGTGACAAATGCGTTACAATTACGATTGCACTGTTGTTCTGACCCACGCTATCGGCAGGCAATAAAAGCGACTTTTCCTCGCGGTCCACTGTTCCTCGTGCCATTAGTAGCGGCTTTATCGGCCATAATATTGAATCGTAAACTTACAAGCGGACCATAAAACATCCGCCAGAAGATCTGTGCCGCCCGGGCCCCGCCCGCCTGTAAAACCCTTCAATCAAAGGTTTTTCTTCCATCAAATTCTCGGGGAGAGTAGACGAAGAGAGATAAAAAAACAAAGGTGCTCTTCAGTTTAATCTGGCCCTAAGGTTTCTCTTGCTTGTTTCACAGACGTTGTGTATTCACTAAACGCTGTGGTGAACAGTTTCGCGTTGGCAGAGTTATAGTGATAGAGTAGTTGACAAATAAAACAAAAAAAATCGTTTCAAAATATATCATCAATATTATAAAACCCCAGGACCCCTTTCTGAAAGGGCCTGGGCGTTACTCTAGGACCCCTTTCTGAAAGAGTCCTGGCACTGCACCAGGACTCCCTTCTCCAGGGAAACCTGCAGTGACGGCATGGACTCCTTTGTGGCGTGAAAGTCTTTGGCGAGACTCTGCTCTGTTTCCTAACCTGAAGATGATACAGCCTCGCCAAACATGACCTCTCACTCGCGATAGGAACTCATGCAGGCGGAGGCCGGTAGTACCTATAAACACAATGCATCCCCATCTGTCGATCTGAACTAACCCCCCCCCCCCCACCGTCTCTCTCTCTCTTTCTCTCTCTCTTTCCAACTAGATACTTAGATTACGCCTAACTGGACCCACCATTTTCACATAAGACTGTCTACTTCCAGTGCATTTAACTGTGAAAGACGTATAGTTATTTGACTTTACCAATGCACTTGTGAGCCAGTGACTCAGTGAGAGTTTCTCGAGGGGTCTGTGTCGGAGCTGCGTCGCCCATGGTAAACGCTGACATACAAAACCGACCCTCCGACCAGTGAACTAGTGAACCAGCGACTCATCGGGAATATTTTCGTGTGTTTTAGAGGGTCAGAGTTGCGGTAACCCAGGGTAAACACCACGACACTGACAGATATCTGCACCAGCACGTTCTTCGCAAGGTCACCTACGTCACCGAGACCTCCTCCCGCCCCAAATTCCACTGACCGACGTCCGTTACCACAAACACCTTGCACCAACCACTGCTCGTACAGACACGATACAAGAATAGTCCTATACCTGTTACTTCGAATGTTATAAACAATGCACAGCTAAGCAAGCAAACAGCTTAGTTTTCTCACAGCTTTGTGTATGCCAACTACTATCTCACAGTGACTCAGTCACCTCGAAACTTTTATCACAGTGTTCATTAAATACATAATGTATGTCAAACAATATTATTGTAATTCAACCGATGTGTAACTTTACATTACTTAATGTTCAACTAATCAACTCTAAATTCTTAATGTATGTACCATAGAATTTGCTCTGTCAAACTTCCTGTACTATGTAGACAGACTTCACTCATGTCCTAATCCAAAGCGTAGAATTATCTAGCCCGACCTTAATCTTAAGCTCTTTTGTGAATAATTAACTAGTAACTAGCATGAACCCCCCCCCTCCCCCAGTTCTGTAACATTTCCATCGCACATTTACAGCCGAAAGGTGCCTGAATTCAATAAACCGTTCTTTATTCATCTATTTATTCATTTACTCACACACACACACACACACACACACTAACACAAATATATTTATGGTGATCAATACGACACAGGTAAAAAACATGCTCCGGTTCAAAGTTATCTCGGGTAAAATAAATAAAGTAATAAAAACTCAACGTAAAAGTCAATTATGGCTTCGCGTTGGTTGCAGACCTGACTCATAACATTGCAGAAAGTTCATAGGGAAGCGTAAAAAAGAAAGGAAAAAGAGCTTTGCTATTCGAGGGAAGAAAGTATCATAACGATCCAACCACGAGTGGCGGGTTTTCCACACAAAAACAGTGGGAAGCATAAGCCAGATGCGTGCCTCGGGTTCAGACCTTGTAGGATGAGGACACACAGATCACGAGAACAGTTGTCAAAATAATGCCTGTTGAACAAAGTGAGAGCAGCAACGTCGAGGCCGAGAGAGGGATGGTTGAAGAGAGGTGATGCCAAGAGAACTGATGGGACCGATGGCTTGAGGATCCTGGCTACCTCAGCCAGGTCCTGCAAGACCCGTCCCTCTGGCGGGAGGACCTCGAGGACTATCATAGCTTCGTCATATCGTCTGATCGCCCTCGGTAACTGGCAATCACCAGGCGACATAAAGGTTCCTTTAACAAAAGTTTCTGAATGATCTTTATCGAAGTAACTCTTGGCCATTCTTCGCCAAAAGCTGCCGGACATGACCAGGAGCACTTCGACTGTCGCAATGGGAGACTCTTCGGGGTCCGACTAGCTCCCGCTCCCCCTCAGAAGTAAGAGTGCAACAGATGCCGGAAGAAAACTCATTTTGCCACACGAGCAAGTATTATACTCGACTTCTCAGCACCCTTGAACTCCACTGATTGGCCAGAGCGCTTAGTCTCCGACTCTTATTCTTTGGTTAATGGTGGAGTCGCTGCTGGAGACCCAGTTATAGAATGGAGGTTGTTAAGGGTCTGTCTGTGGAAGGCGATATATATATATCCGGAGAGCTGTCGTCATCGCTGCGCAGAGTAAGGTATCAGTTAGGGCCACATCTGTATGGACGAGGATGCACAAGGGTGTCCGTCCTCGCGCCCCGTGAGACGCGACAGGCGAGGGCAATGGAAAGTGGAGGCTTACAGCTTGTCCACGATTGCTGAAGACATCTGCAGGCTATGAAATGAGACTTCTCTGCAGCCCATCTTCGCTGATGACTATGCAGTGGTTGACTAGAACAGAAGCTTTGGTTTGATCAACGAAGGTGAGAGCCATGGAGACATATGTCTGTCTAGGTTGTGAAGGATAAAGTCAAGGAAATTAACGAGGCAGGGAAAGGCAGACGAGATCCTTATTTTTACCAGACCACTAAGAGTACATGGAACTTGTTATGTCTTTCTAAGCCCCCGAGGTGATGGTAGTAAGTCGTTACTTACTACGAGGCTTTAGGCTTGTGTCTGCCCTTGGGAGACGCATGAAGTCTTCCACTATACGGAACATCTTGCCTACTTGAGAGAAGCATCAACGATGGACCAGAGTGATGTGGACAGCTCAGGGGAAGACTACCTTTAAAGCTTCGTAGGGAATGCTGTGGGTGTAATGGAATACCTTCCCTTAAGGCTTCGTAACTGTCTGGTGACTGGAAATATATATGTACTGACTCAGGGGTTGATGAGATGGATGGTAAGCTAGGGAAGCAGGTGGTGTCGAGAAGGGAAATTTACTAGCAAATGGGGGACAAGTGATGGTTTTAGCGAGCTGAGCCGCGGCTTCACTGGAGACGTGTTTAAAAAAAGGAAAGGGAGGAAGTGAGTTCGCTCAAGCCACTAAACTCTTTGAATTTCGCATTCCACCGATGTCGAGGAATTTAATGTATTGTGGCGCATGTCTTACAAATACCAACCTTTCGGTGGGCACTGGATTGGCTAGTTTGCTGTGAGAGAAGGCAAGCTCTTGTCGCTGCTTCAGTCTCTCAACGTGGGGTGTGACCCGGGCCACATCACCTCTCGTATCTCTCAGGGAAGCATCGATGGTACAGTAGGCTTCCGAGTTACTGCCAACGCAATTATCCCACTGGGATCTGTATCGACCATGTCTGGCACCTCAAATCACTGTCCACAGTGACGTAATGAGGGGTCGGTATCCAACCAGCCTGTATGTCATGACATTCGCCCCCCCCCTCCCCCTAAGTCTTTGTGTTGTCGTGGGCGCAGCCGACCAGAAAACAGATATGTGTAGTTTACGAGCGAAGGGCGGCCCTGGCTCTGATGGTGGGTAGCAGTCGGTCATGTATGTTAGATTAAGATCTGGAGGTGAAGGTTGCTTTTTAACGTTATGTATAAACCAACTACGTTCGCCCAAGTTTCTCAGGCTGAGTGTCGTTTATGCTGCCAATTCCCCGTACAATAAAACGATGACTTCATATTATGAGTTTTTCTCAAAAAATAATGTCGTTTTGATCTTACACTGGCCTGCATTAAGACTCATCACAGATTTTACGACGCGTTGCTTATCACGAACGTCCCCCCCGGTATGTCGCCTTCACCTCTACAAGTTTTTCCGGGGCATTTGTTGTCTTTATCACCGGAAAGTAACGACTCTGGATACGTCAATTTATGACACATCCCTTTTGGTGATATTCTCTTGCATCTCATAAATCCATCTCGGGCTACAATGAATGAGACGGCAGTGCGCATCTGTCGTTTGCTCTGTATGAGGCGGTGTTGAACGTCTCTCTCGTTACTGTGTACGAGGCGATATAAAATGTCGGTGGAAAGGTATACATACGAGAGTATCCTAGTAAGGGAGATGGCAGAGTGTATAGACACGAGGAGGGAGAGGTGGTGGTCTCCAGCTGGGAGAGGGAGAGAAGGGTGAGAGTATTGACGCATGCGAGGCTTTATGTATACAGCGGTGTGTTCTGTGGCGTGTGTGTCTGTTCATCTGAATGTGTTTTGCGTGCGTTCGTGTTTGTGTAACTATAACCACCCCACGAATGTATATGCGTGCGTTACACTAACACACCGGCTATCTGTAATGCATCACGCGTTTGGAAGCCCGGACATATAACAAGCCTGAAACAACAGCTATTACAAACTTTTCTGACCCGTACCCCGTCAAAAAAAATATATATATGACCCCTTTCTCCATAAAACGAAATGTATATCGCGAGTGAGAAAAAAAAACACCCAGAGTGAAACGCTATTTTTCCTTTCGTTTTTTGAAAGATAATGAGTCTTTAATGAGAATGAAGCCAGCACTTAGGCACTGGCTACCTACTGGAACCGAGTTAAAGCTGCCCACCCGAGTCTGGTCTACTCCTGTTGCTGTGCTCACGAACAAGAGAGAGAGAGAGAGAGAGAGAGAGAGAGAGAGAGAGAATGGGAGAAATTTCGAGAGATATACGGAAGATGGAAGGGATTTGGGGAGACAGGAGAAGGACAGGAGAGGAGAATGTGGCACAGACAAACAACTACGAAGCAGCGCTCTTCTTCACTCGTCCTGTTTTCCAACGTTAACACGACACCTTGTCGCTGAAAGCATCCAAAACAAATCCACTCTTTGCGACACTGATTAACTCGACGGTTGTATGGGGGCGTCACATCTAAAACTGTTTACAGTGCACGCCATCATCATCCCTGGGCGTTCTTCGTCCAGCAAACGAAATACGGCGTCTCACCGCAAATCTATCTATATATCTATCAGTCTATTTATCTACTTATCTGTCTATCTGTCTATCTATCTATCTATCTAACAATCTATCTATCTATCTGAGTAGTAATTGGTCGGTGTTTTCTTTAGTGTTGTTGTACGATTACTATTTGTGATTAACTAATTTCGTGTTACGGAGGTATTTTATAGACACACACACACACACACACACACACACATCAGCCAGTGTCAGGTACACATTCATCCACCAACCCCGAGGGGAGGATAAACACCTGGGTTGGATGTTGGCCGACAGCTGCGAACAGGATTCAAACCCATGTGGGTATGACCCCGATCGGGCTCGGGCTGACTCTAGGTGATATCTACGTCATAATAAGGGTACCTAGTCAGCGTCGCTGAACCTGTCTGAGACTCATGACGTCAAGACGAAAATAACCAATCAGCGTTGTTGCCTCAGTTTAGCAACGGGTACGTCACGATAAAAGCGACCATTCAGCGTCGTTGCAGCTATCTAAACAATATCTACGTCGTAACAAAAACACCCAATCAACTTCATCGCAGCTGTTTGGGCAACGTTTACGTCATAGAGAAAAGCGACCAATTAGCAGACCAATTTGATGAAACAATCGACTCTTATAGTGTACAAAGACTGTATCTAAAAAGAAGATGATTGCATAACATACACCACTGAGATAATGAGACTGCTCTAGGAATCCAAAGGTAAATGCCGCTGGTAAGTAATGAAAGAATTCTTTTTTCAAGATTCCAGAATTACTTTAATCTTGTCGAGTGTTGTAGGCGAGAGAGACTTCCCCAGTGCAATACTACCTGGTACTCCACACGCCTCAATAGCGCTTTCCTGAAAACCACATTCCCTGCTCAGAACTCGGCGGCTTTCTCCAGCACAAGATCTTTCTATTAAGCTGAGAAGCTGAGCACTGACAGCTTTAACTTCTGTTAGGAATAACAGATACAAAATGCGAGCATTAACAATTTCAGCTTAGTTATTTAGCAGATGTGAACTCTGAAAACATCTCGCGCTATTAAACATCAAAACTAAATTGGCAGTCAAGTCCACAGTCAATCCAGCCGTTCATCCTCTCCTAAGAGGATAGTCCACAAAATGGGTACCTGGCTCTGGCTAAGGTAGATGTATATATAGAGTGAATAACATGGTCTTGATTAGGGCATTCAAATGTCCGCGTCGCCTCAGTTACCATAAAAAAAGATAATTAGAAAAAACTACAATAAGCTTCCAAAAAATGATAAAATGGCTGACTCCTTTTAACGTTCATTTAGAAAAAAAAAAAAAGATGAGCTCTTTAAATATATAAAACAAAATATTACACTCACTCTACACTCTACTACATCTCTGTACTCAGTTCCAAAAGTTAGGAACAGAGGAAGAAGCCAAGCGAGGATCTTGTTTTCTATAAAGCTGAGGCTCTCATCTGCTCTGAGCGGTACCTCGCTCACGCGGGAAACAGCGATCGTGTTTAAAAGACGAAAGATTTTCACGAACACACTCTCTCTCTAAGGGACATTTAAAGCGAGGTCGTCATGGCTTTTAAATTGACCCATCAAATCAGGATCTACGGCAAAGTTTGGTGGAAAGTAGTATTCAATGACCATAGAAAAAGTATAATTATTTTGAACAAAATCCTGATGATATTTTGGGTAGCTCAATAAAGAAGTTTCTCTGAATAAACATAAAAAAAAGAACTAAATAAAGAAAATTACCATTCAAGGCTTTTATTAAGGATCATGACTCATGTTACCTCGCACAAATTACCCTAAATTATGGCAAAACATTTCGAGAAATTTGGGAAAAAGTATTCGTCTCAGAACTGAAGAGCCGGATGCTATTGCAGAAGAGCTGGGTGGTGTGTGTAGGTGAGCTGGGTGGCACTGCACGCGAGATGAGTGTTGTTGCAAGCGAGATGGATCGAGTTGCATGTAAGTTGAGTGCTGTTGCACAGGTCTACAGAAGAGGCGGATGATATTCGAGATGAGTCGCGTGGTGTTGCACGTGAGTCCAGTGGTGTTGCAAGATATCTGAGTTGTACGTGAGCTGGTTGATGTTGCAGGTGGGGTGGACAGTGTTGCAGGCGAAGTGAGTAATTCTAAAAGAGATCTAGGTTCTTTGCATGATAACTGGGTGATGTCAAAGAAGAGGTGGGCGGTGTTGCAGAGGAGCTGAGTGCGTTGCAAGAGTGTGGGATGATGTTGCAGGAATGCTATATGGCGTTGCCAAAGTGCTGTGCGGTGTATGAGGGAACTCGGTGACGTCTTAAAGGAGTTGAGTTAAGCTGCAATCGAACCGACTGGTGCTGCAAAAGATCCACGCTGTTCTGAAGTGGTGTTGCAGGGCAGCGGGCAAGTATTGCCAAAGAATCAGTCTCCAATGACTGAGAACAGGAGAGCATTGCTTCATGAAACTGCAGGAGAGTTGGTATGCGCTATAGGAATACCGTGTGTGTTGCATGCAAGGCTCGTGGTGTTGCAGGAGAGGCGGAGTGTGTGTGTGTGTTGCGGAAGGGAGACGTACAGGGTACGAGTGGCGTCGCACATGCAAATCCGTGGTCAAAACAACACATAAAACCAACCACATTACCGCAGGCAGGATTTATAGCTGTTGTGAGGCTCTGGAGCGGGAGTGAAGAACTGCTTTCTCTCTCTCTCTCTCTCTCTCTCTCTCTCTCTCCATCAGTCTTCGCCAGAGGCAAGACGTCTTGAGCTTACTCTTGCCCTGTCACTAAGGTCGCCTGGTATTTTGGCTGCTCTAATGACCGATATGACAGATCCAGGTTCAGATGACTTTGAGGCATTGCAACCGACGAAAAATTACGGCTGGGAGTGGGAATCTCATACGGAGGCGTTGTGACCATACAATCCATGAGCATCTGGACATGACCATGGGTGGGGCAAGACAGTAGGTCACCAGAAGCCTCAGCCGCTCAGGATCGACAAATACAAAGGACCGCCTCGAGTCGCAGTGTGCTTGAGGAAGGCGAAGCCACGATCCAGCCAACCCCCTTTTCCGCTGGAACTGTTGAAGTCCTGGCTGATATCCAAGCGATGAATGCACCGGACCTCTTCCAGCTCACTGAAAGTTCCGAAACAACCCTAAGCCATCAAGATCATCAGAGCCCTGGCTATGTCTGGAATGTCAAGGGCGACTTTGTTGATTTTCCAGGTACCAGGTAAAGCAACCGCTATGGGTTTACCGTCATGCCGGCCCGCATCTGGAACTGAGCAATGCCATCTGGAGGCAACGGCCGGGCAATGCTGGCCAGGGATGCGTTTATCCTTCCATGACAACGCGTCGGTCCACAGAGCCCGTGTTACTTACAAGCCGCCGTTACTGCTCTGTGGTAACGAGCAACTCACTCATCCTCCATACAGACCAGGCCTGACCCCCTAAGAGATTATCGTCCGTTCGGACACTTTGAGTCCCATCTGCCTGGCCATCGCCTTAAAGGTAATGAGGTACTTACAGAAGCTACTGGAGCCTGGTTCGGCCATTAAGCGAAAGACTCCTTTCAGGCCAGCATCATGAACTTGAAAGACAAATGGCGCGCTGAGATCAAAGGAGATTATACTGGAAAATGGAATAAGACTGTGCTTCTGTGCAACTTGCAAAAATGATATATCAATCATGGACAAATGTTTTGCATATTCCTGTAAAGGAAGGTAAGAAACTGGGAATTACTGACCTCAAAACATTTTTGCAAGAAGCATACAACATATATATATATATATATATATATATATATATATATATGTATATATATATATATATATATATACATGACT
>JAYMFT010209215.1:0-11537 GCA_038088735.1 Panulirus argus | reverse complement strand
TGTAATACAAATATATATATATATATATATATATATATATATATATATATATATTTATATATATATATATATATATATATATTTATGTGTGCTTATGGTAAGAATAGTTAAGACGGTTAGTCACGGATTCCTCACTTGAGTATGATGCAAAGGTCATGAGGGAAGTGAAAAGCGAGGAGGACTGCATCAGTTTACATGGGGGACTGCAAATCCTTATCTTCACTACACCCTTGTGTTCACCATACTGCTCCATTACAAACAAAACTCTCATCTTCACTGGCAATCATCTTCACTACACCCTTGTGTTCACCATACTACTCCATTACAAACAAAACTCTCATCTTCACTGGTAATCATCTTCACTTCACCCTAGATGCTACTGACCTATGACTCAATCCAATCATTACGGGTAAGGTCAAAGGTTAACTCTTTCATACACATACAAACAGACAGACACAATAACAAATATAACTCGTCAATTCTTTACTTGAGGAATCACGTGTGAGCAGATCCATTTTTTTTTTCAACTCGTCGATTGAAACTGTCCGGCACGAGAAGTCTCAATCCCCATTTCACTTCGTTTACACGTGTCTCATTACGAAAGAAATATACATTTAAGATAAAAATGATTCGCAGGTTGCTATTATTCCTCCTTTCTCTCGTGGTTGCAGCCTTGATGCTGAGGGGATGCGTGGCGCTGGCCTAGTACCGCCTCGACCGTAAGATCGAGCTGCTACAGCAGTTCGTGCAGGTGGGGAGCTGGCTGACATCCCTGCTGCGGAAGCTGCCCCTGCTGAGCCTGTTGCTCCCCGCGCCACCCGACCTCCACCCCGAAGTGGACCTCGGCGTTGATGAAGCATGGTTCGACGTGCCTTTGGTTGGGGACGTCCTGAGGCTGCTTCAGGCGTACCATCGGTTGGCCCATCTGAGGAGCTTGGTGGGGATGAGTGACCTCCTGGAGCTGTCCGTCTACTCAATGCTGGGTATGGCGGCGGCGCTCTATGTAGTCCTCGTGGTGGTCAGCTTCGTCGTAGTAAGTCGCGTGTTTCGGATGGACGCTCATCGCACGTGTATGGGACGCATAGTGCTGCTGTCAGCGTCACCTGTGCTGGCGGTAGTCATGCTTTGGGGGTCAGCGCCGGTACTCCAGTGCGTCCTCGACAACGTAGTCGCTCAGATGGACTTACTGGTGTACAGGAGGTACTGGGCGGGAGTCGAACTGTCCCTGACAGGCTGGCTGGCCGAAGATTCAAACAACCCACGAACTCTTCGTGTACCGCAGGAATGGCAGACGTTGCCCGTCGTTAGGAACTTCATGCCCTGTGTCCGGTCATACAACTGGATCATCTCACTGCAGGAAATTCTGGGAGACGTAGACATCTTCCGCGCACTCCTGACCTCAATGGGGGCCTACTGTGTAACACTGGTGTTCATCAGTTACTCAGTGTTGTCCTGGTTCGCTAAGTTACTTTACTGGATGGGTAGCAAGATCAGGCGGTGCTTTGTCCGCTGAGGAGACTGAGTGAGAGTTTCTGAACCTTTTTGTTTCACTTTTTTTATATATATATGCACACTTAATCTAACTCTATTCACCAACTTGTCTTGATACAGAATAATTCACCTTGTCTTGACACAGAGGTCATGTTGACGGACTATATAAGGACCCTATAACTATCTATGGAATAGTTGATGAAAAAATTATTTACTGTTTATTCAAATACCACTATCTTTAGCCTTCTGTAGACCACAGTCCTAAGCCTCCGTGGCGTACCTGTTAGCGTTCTTTATCGTGACACTTTCACGAGCCGCCCAAGGTCAAACGCATATTTTCGAATCCTGGTTGTGGCATTAAGTCCACAGTCAACTCTGCCGGTCGATAAGATGGGCACATAGCTCAGGCTAGGGTATATATATATATATATATAAAACGTTAATGAGATGGCCCCGATCAATTGCTTTAGTTGCCCGTCTCGTCTCAGCTAAGATGAGAAAAAAAAAAAAACTCGCCGAAGTTTAAGTCTGGAACTGACAATCCGGATAACGCAGACGTCTTGCGGGCACCATGGTCAATGCAACAGGCAAAAGACCTGCTTCAGCCAAGCCCTATCTTCTATTCACCCATTCAACTCGGTGATTTGTGATCCGGCCACTTTGATATATCTCTCGTTCCAGGCAGGCCGGAGTGATGGTAGTCGCCTCGTTATAGCCTACTAATGCCGTTCTGCTTTCACATAACTTTTCCTTCTAAAATTTTCCCAACAGCTAAGACTTGCTTCTCTTTAGAACGTCAGGTTTTCCATCACCCCACAAAAAAAAAAAAAAAATAAAAGATTCTTTCTCGTCTCACAAGTTTATATTTCAACCCTTACTAATATCTCGCCGAGGGCCTAAGCCTCGATGAAAAGTCATGTCCGTGACTGGAACCTTTGATATGGAAGAGAAGAGAGAGAGAAAAAGAAATAGTTTGAGGATTCACTCACGTTTTCATCATACACTCGTCTTCATAAACCCAGAGATGGGATCCCAAGGAGATGAGAGATGCATATCCGTCTGGCAGACGTTTTTCACTAGGGTCAGACAGTGCCGATCCTACCTGCTCATTAGCATGATTAAGTCGATGAAAAATGAGAATAATTAATTATCATGTGCTCATATCCGCTACATGTTAGTGGATGAAGAGGAAGGGAAATTTGTTTAGAGTTGCATCCAAAGGTCACAACGTAACCACAGACTTAAACCGCTTCAAGAGACGCATACAGATCCTGTAAATCTATATTTGTTTGGGTCTTTTGCACGGAAGTTCGTGGTGTAGGAAGTGAATGTCCTCAGTGTATTGTATGTGATACCCAGTATGACTGGAGTTTCGGCAAGGGGAAATGGTTGACCATAAGCAGTTACAGAAGGGTATAGGTTCTGTGTGTGTGTGTGTGTGTCTATATATATATATATATATATATACCCAACATTACAAACACAGATTCAATGAATCTGAAACCCCTTCATGCCCAAGATGCAACAACCACACTAAACACAGAAAACTTGAGTCTCAGGACACACTCAGGACCTGAGTTCTTGTTTGGTGGTCGTAGCTGGCTGGACGCTGCAGGAGGCCTATGGGACCCTGTAGCAGGAAGGTGAAGGAAGGTAAATACGTAAGTATATTTAATTCACTATCGTTTGACACTATTGGTGAGGCTGAGTAGCAAGAAATTGTAAAGGAAATAATGAAACACTGAGAATTGATTAAGGTGAGGAATATGGGAGTGGAAAGGAGTAGGTATGTTTGAGGGATAGGAGGATAGATGAGAGAAGGGAAGGAGTGATGATTTAGGGAAAATGAGAAGGAGCAGAATAGAAGAAGGAAGAAAAGGTTACTAAAGGGAAGGGATTGAAAACTAAACTTGGATAGGGATACTGACAAAGTGAAATGAGTACGAATAACTGAGGCATGAGTGGGAAGCAAGGTGCACGAGAGACCTGATAACTTAGGGGAAATAGGAAGAGGGAGAATGAGAAACAGGGGAGGGGAGGTGATGAAAGGATGGGAAGGTCAAGGTAGATATTTCAGTGAATGGAAAGGATGAGGTCCGTGTAGTCTGGATGGAGTGCGAGTAAAGGTGGAAGGTGCAATCAAAAAGAGTCGTTTTTTATCTTCCTAGAAGGGCCTCCGCATCACTAATAACGTCCTGGCGACTCCTGGGAAACGCTGGCAAAAGCATCAGACACACTGAACGAAGCAACTCCGACTTCAGACCCCTAATGGAAACACACAATAATTTCACAATAATTTTATGTTAAAGGGGGAAAACTTTTGGCTCTAAAAGGGTAGGGAGTCCAGTACCCTTATCTTAATGAGTTACTAGAATTAAATTCTCAGGCACTGGCTACCTTCAGCTCACACAAGGGGACTTAATTACAATTTCGCCTTGTAAGGAGGATATTTGGAAGCTTCAGGAAGATAAGTGTCTACATTTCTTTTTGGTTTCTGTTCTTGGTCGAGTGATGAAAGAGATGGTAAGAGAACGTCGTCGGTCAAAATATGATACAAATATTAGATAAGAGAACGGGGTCGACTTTGGGAAGGCCATGTTGGGAGAAAACGGAAGAGGCAATATGATGTCCTTTTTCAAGTTCATGTAAAAGTTTTTTGTTTACCTTTATACCAGCTCTGAGACTCGGGGTTATAGTTTTCAATTTCCCGTTTTATTGATCGACAAATCTGCCTTTTTGTAGACTCCATTGAATAGAGTCATACCCTCTCTGCTGTTTCACTGTACAGTGAAACACTAGATAATGTTTCTAGGGTTGCCAGAAGTTTTCTTTTCGGCCGAAAACAAAATCTACATTGACAAAATAATTCTCTAACTGCCTGGTTCCTCCTTTCATTCACTGACGCACTCGTCTGTAGGACTTCTCTAATACAATTCTTTAATCACTTTACCTAAGAAGTTCCTCATTGTGCTTTGTAGTTAGATTTACCCTATATGAACCATCATTTAAGATCTTAGCTAACTAAGCTTGCCATCAATCCTTACATTCAACGTTAATCTACCGCTCATTCTGCCACTCTGCGTTATTTGCGAGATTTTTCGTCAATGGGTTCCTCCACAGAATTCTCCTCTCCCTTTACACATACAAACACGTCTGCAAAGCTGTAGTCCCTCTGAATCTTAGCCAAAAATGCTTCTACTCCTCGTGTGTGTGTGTGTGTGTGTGAACTGAACTGAATTGAATTGAATTTTGAATTGAATTGAATTTATTTAGTAGCGCAGACTTTATAAAAAGTATGGAGCACAGCTCCTACAGACTTTGACAAGCGAATTCAACAGCGTGATTAGTTAACGCAACTGATATTATTTGTGACGGCTATTTGTGTGATACGGGAGAGAGCTTTACACTCGTGTTACCCTTCTGAACTTTGTACGTATATGTTCTGTGAGTTTACTTCTAGCTATGTACAAACACACACACACACACACATACACCCTAGCCTAAGCCAGGTGTGTGTTTGTGTGTAATGATGGCCGCCTTTCAAGATCGTTTTCACTGATTTGTTGACATTCACTTAAAGGCTGCAAGATTAGGGCACAATTGGAGTCACTTTCTGCAGACTCGAATGCCAGTTTAAGGAGTGCATCTGTTGACCTAATTTTTCTTCAGAAACGCTAATGACTGAATGATAAGAGTAAGAGGCTAGAAGGAAGATGAATACGTACATATATGAAAATGAGTGATGAATGTGAGTTGGTGCTTGACTTAGGAAAGTAAGTACAACAATCATGCCTACCACAAAGAACTTGCCCCTTATACACGTTTGAGAATTATTGTACTCAGTACTACTGATTACACTGATTACACACACACACACACACACAAAGTTCAAGAGATGTGGTCCCACAAGTTCAAAACTCCCTCCCCGTACATTGCAATAGTCAATTACACAGACACACATACATTCTCAGTCCGGGAATCATCCTGTTAGCTCGACGCTGTTGTATCTCCATTCTGTCACTCTCTTTTTTTTTTCCAAGTAGTGTGGCAACAACTGAACCTAAGATTCAAGATGGGGACACGCCAGTGAACAATTAGTAGTGTGGATGATTTCCCTATATTTAAATTCGAAAGCCCCACCTATACATGTAGGGAGAGAGAGAGAGAGAGAGAGAGAGAATGTATTTTCTAAGCACAATGAGAAAATATGTAAGCCTACACAAAGCGCTCCCTTTCCACGCTGTAAGGCTCACGAGCCCATCAAGTCAAAACTGTACAGTGACATCATTAAAGTGACCATTCCAGGGAAACGGACCGCTTACGTCCACTGACTGTTACCATATTCCAGGGAAGAAGAAGACACAGGAAAAGAGGGCTGTATATCTAGTCGCTGGAGGCTTTACTGTTTGGAGGAAAACGTTAGGTCATATTCCCATCTAAGAGTCTCATGCAGGGCTGCAATTCACGGTATATCATCTTGCCTGAGTAAGGAACGTTTCAGTGTCATAGGATACGGCCACTGAGGGAGCAGTTCTGTCCAGAAGAGCTGTGGGTTTTCGTTGTTCAGAATGCAGAATCACAAGCATGCATATGAACATAAAATGATAATCAGTGAGACACTCTGAATGCCTCCTGATCCTTTATATAGACTTGATAGACATGGGACAACGTCGTAAACGATAAAGATCTTTAAAGATGCAGAACTTGAGCGTACACACACACACTCTTTCCCTCTTCGGAATACGAGGCATTAGCCAGTCCTGTGCCATTCTAGTAATGGTTGTAAGGCGCCTTTTAAGGCGGGGTGACAGTATCTTGTATTTATAAAGATAACACGATTACGGTAATTAGTCAGCGTCTCCTCGCCTGACACGAGAATTCGTCTCGTGTCATCTCGTGCTAATCCTTATTTCATGAGAATCTGTTTATCTTGGACTCGAGACCTGCACTTCTTGCTGTGGAACATGATGCCCCCAGTGTTCTTAAGAGTCTCCCGGTGCAGGAGGACGATGTATGCGTTTTACGAACCTTTTCATCTCTTTATGCAAATTAGATAGCCTCTCATCTTGGTAAACACCACGTAATTCACGGAATTCCTGCGCGAATTATGGGACGATTTTCACCAAGCTAAAAGCTTCAAGGGAACGCAGTATGTCAGGTGGTAACGTTGAGGTTATATTGATCCCTCACATAGCATCGCTAATAATACTAGGCAGCCACAGTACAGACAGCCCATCCAGTCCCCTCTCTTCTACTAGGGAAGGGATACTGACCCTTCATTATTCCCGAGTAACACTACAAACGATCCAAAAGCCGTTTAGCTTACAATATCATGAGGGACGACTGTAACAGTCGATGGCAACTAATGATGAAATTATCCGTGAGCTCTGATGAAGAACGAGGAATGCAGTTTACTTACATATTTCTAGAAAGTGACATAGACCTTTTTTCTTAATCAACAGCGCAAAAAAAGATTAATATCAGACATCACAGAGGCGAATCAGAGAGTTTGGCAGTGCGTGCCCGTGACTGTCTGCACACACACTAACTCGTACTGGGTAATGTCAAGGAGGTCGACCTCAGTGTAGTGAGTGGTCTTTACTTATTTGAGCCGAGCAGCTTTTCTTTTTCCTTTTTTACATGGAAATGTCAAAGGCAAATATCACAGGGTCACTTGGATCCTGGGACCAGACATTAATGGAACGGGCGAAATAAACCTGGATATATTCACAGAGTTTACTGTATTGTATCACAGCCAGAGTTTCTGAAAATTATACGTCAAAGTATAACGTCAACGGGTAATATGATGCAAGTTTTCTGTGTATAGCTACGTACTTCGGTTGGTTATGGAGTAGTCAAAGACATTCTCGTTGTCTGGAAGATTATAAGGAAAAATCATAGGAGAGAAACTGAAGATAAGGTTGCGCAAGGAGAGGAGAGAGAGACAGTGAGACTATCTCTCACCTGTGACAGTAAAGAGATGTGTAAGAAGTTTGAGCAGTAAAAGGAGAGATGGAAAGACACTCCTACACCTGCAACAGCATCATCTGTCTTGCTCTGCGATACGTCTGGAACTCCCTTTAAGCACAGGAGACTCGTCAAGATCTATTCTCAATGACTGGTATATCTATGAAAAATGAAAATATTAACATTATGAAACGACTGCACTACAAAGTCAAAACTTTAAATACTATCATGTTACTCTCAAAGTTCGTATTTTGCATTTCTTATTGTAATTTTGATCAGCGTCAGTTGTTCGTATGTTTGTTTACATCGTACATCTTGCAGCCTCGCTCCACTGTCATATCTGAACCAGCAATGGAGTGCTCCAGTGTATCACCTCCGTGGTCATGCCTCTCAGAGGAATTTCTAATCGAAAATACACGACATCACCGTTGCCTCTTACATGTGTCCTAGGGCATGACTGGCTTAGCGGTTCTTCTGGGCAGTGTGGCGGGACGCGTTCAAAAAAACGGCAGTTTTTGGAGAGAAGATTTTTGAAATACACGGAAAAAGTGCTACTGTAACATCGCCTTAAGAGCGCTCGCCCAGATGGTCAAGAATTGTGTCCCTCTTCGAGGGACACACGGAACAGTGTGTGTGTGTGTGTGTGTGTGTGTGTGTGTCAGTGTTCAGTAGAATACCAACAAAAATGACCATACGTCTTTGAAACCTGTGATGACCGTAAACATAATCTTGTTCCCGATATACCACAGTCTGAGTTACGAGACAAATTCATTAATGTCAAAGAAGTGATTAGTGACTCTTAACAACTAATCAGTTGTATCATTTAAACAGTCTCAACTGAAAGTTAAAAACTCAGCATTAATAATCAACAATCGTGATAATCATTCCAGCAATGATTAACTCAACTATTCCATTAGCAGACGACGATAACAGCTGGAAATGATCGAAAATGTTTGCTTGGTTTATATCAGAATGGTCCTTCAACTCCCTTTCCAAAAGCCTGTAACGTCTTCCAACCTTTAATATCATCTCTGAACTTCATATCTCCCAACTGTATAGTTCCCTTCCAACACTTCTCTGCAGGTTTCAACCTTTATGATCCCTTCCTAACCATAATACTTTCCCTTTATCCTTCATGCTCATTCCATATACTCCTCCCAACCCACATGACCCCACCTCAGCCTGAACACTCTCTCCCTACCCTTATACGTACTCTCCACCTTATACTTATTTCCTGGAAGTCGTTCTCTCCTCACGGCCGTACATCTCTCATTCGCCTTTCATATTCATTCCCAAGCATAGGGCTCATTTCCAGTCCTTCGACTCCTTTTCCAACGTAAGTACACTTCTTTAGTCTTCAGACTCCTCTTCCACCCTTTAAATGCTCCTCCTCTCCTCCTCACACCTCTCCTCTCTCGAGAAGACTGTAACGACACACAAGGCTGGAGGCGACGCCCTGTTAAAACTGCTCTAGACTAATAAACTTTCCATCACACAGGACCTCACTTTTGCCTGCTCTTCTCTCTTCTCACACTCCAACCACTTAACTCTACTCACATCACTTAACCTCCAGATCCCTCTCACTCCACGGCTTCCCTCCTCTCCTCGTAAGTCACTCCACTCAGCCTTGGGACGATTCTTTCCCTATAACTCCGAGACCTTTTCAGAAGCTGCGTGCGGCGCCTTCCACCCTAGGTCGAACGAACGTACAGACCTCTGACTCCTAGCAATTTCTATCACCCACCTACTTCTCCCCATACCCCCTCGTCGCCCACACACACTCTTCCTCCCTACCGTATAATCACACCCCTTCCCCCTGTAAAGGCTGCGTCTCCATCTCCTAATGTTGGTGTCCATCACGGGATTTGAATAGAGGCTGTCTCATTTATTTTTTTACCACCTCTCTTAAGCAGCAAAATGCTTATTACTTCCCCCATCAACTCTAGGAAACTTCACCTCTCCTTCATGTTAAGGATACCCTCCATTTTACCTTTAACCCAGGGACACTTGGCCCGTTCTCCTCATTTATAAAGGGAGTTCTACCAATTCCTCTTAGCCAAACGCTCCACCGCCCATCTCAACAGAAACTGTGCCTACCACCTCACCCCTCGTATTTCAAGGAAACGCTTCGATATGCATGCAGTACCATAACAAGGGTCCGGGAGGAGAATTGCTTTCACGGAGAAAAAATAAACTCAAACGTAAAGTTTTTCCTAAGAGGTGTTAAATATTTCTTTTTTCTTCTGCATGTGTGTAATTACCATTTGTGATTATCATTCGTGTGTTACGGGAGGAGTTTTACATCCGCGTTGCCCCGTCTCTGAACCGTGTCTTTACTACTGTGTGCATATACACACAGACACACACAAAAACACACATCAACCTAAGCTGTGTGTGTGTGTGTGTGTGTGTGTGTGTCACAAAATCGCATTGCCCTTCTGAAGTTATTTCATTTTCTTATGACACTCAGTAACTTTCTTGGGACTTAGTCACTTCTTTGATCAATAGAGAAAATATTTCCATTATTTTCCCATGATATTTTTTGAAATGATAATCATATTTTACACAAGAAATCGCGTGTTTTCAGTAAGAGACATCTCACAGCATCATACGTACTGATTATAATACTACAAAAGATCGAAAAATGAAGTTACCTTATAATATGCACTCACACTGGCCCAAGTTGTCCTGTGCTATAACCAGATCAGCCGAGACCAGAAACCTATTCGATGCGATTAGATAAATCGCATTTAACTAATTGAACCGGTGCTGTTTCACGCACTGACTGTTCCAGTCAGTTTCAGGGATTAAGTGAGATTGTTTCATCGACCAACCCTCCACTCGCTGAATATATGCTAGCGGAAGGGTGCCATATATTCCCGAAATGAAATGCACTTCGAATTTAAGTATCATAAAAATATATTCATTTTTAATTTTTCTTTCTTTAATATGTTACCATCTGTTAGGAGAAGCTGAATCATTCTGGGCTTTATGTGGAGACAAAGTTGGCGTGATTGATTTTGGCTCGTACAGATTTAATCGAAGTTCTTCAGAAGTTAATCATAGTTTCCTAGAATTAATCAAGACCGCCTGCGATTGAGCGTTAGTCTTCCCCAGCGGTTGATCAGAAGTGTCAAGTGGTCACAGGGGAAGAGCTCCGTCAGTGACTGAGTAGTGACAGATGACTGGGTCGCTGCCAGCGGCCGGCTGGCTGGCTGATAAGGTGCTCTCGTAATCGACTTCAAGTATCCTATGGTCTTGGTCAGTGTTCCCCGTCGGGGCTCTGTCTTCAGTGTCGAGGTCGTTGTCTGAGGACTAGAATTACGCGCAGAGTTCTGAGGACTTTGGTCAGAAGGGGATCGGTGCCCTAACCACGTACACAAAGGTGTTTGTCAAAGTTTCGATGCCCCATTCCCAACGTCGAGACCTTCGTTACGAGACAGATGCCTTCCTCACAGCGGCGAGGCGTTTGCGAAAAAAGGGGTCAGATCGCCCCTGTTCAAAGCAGTGGAAGCCTTGGTCAAAAAGCTGATATACCCTGTTCACAGCGTCGATGTCCCATTTAAAGAATCAGATCCCTATAAGCATCGTAATTTCGGCATCAAGGTTTAAACTTTGTTTATGTCCAGGTCTGAGGGAAGGTGCGCTAATCGCAGAGCCATGGTGTCTGTCAGAGTGTCAGTTTTCACAGCGTCGACACCTTGGTCAGAAAGTGTGAGCAACATTTATGAGTTCAAGGCTGTAGACAAAGCACTAGGACCCTGATCAAAGGTGAGGGTCTTTAGACACAGTGTCAAGTCCTTCGTCTGATGTTTTGGGACTTTGAGCCATTCACTATGGAGTTCAGTCTGAGAGTCCAAGTTTCGACCACGTGCTCGAAACACTGTTGGATGAAGGAGTAATATATTTACTAACTTAGTTCATAACTTCCAAGCATACCCTCTTGTTATGGGATATATCAAACCATGAGCATGACAGTGTCTGGGTAACTTACTAAAGTAGTTTTCTTTTTTTTTTCTATGTTAGCTGAGACGGCACGGGCAGCTAAGGCCCTAATCAAGGCCATCCCATTAACGCTA
>JAYMFT010209204.1:0-11537 GCA_038088735.1 Panulirus argus | reverse complement strand
GAGTGTTCAAACTATAGAGGTATAAGTTTGTTGAGTATTCCTGGAAAATTGTATGGTAGGGTATTGATTGAGAGAGTTAAGGTATGTACAGATTGGGGAGGAGCTGTGTGGTTTTAGAAGTGGTAGAGGATATGTGGATCATGTATTTGCTTTGAAGAATATGTGTGAGAAATACTTAAATAAACAGTTTGATTTTTATGTAGCATTTATGGATCTGGAGAAGGCATATGATAGGGTTGACATAGAGGCTTTTTGGAAATTTTTAAGAATATATGGGTTGGGAGGTAAGCTGCTAGAGGTAGTGAGTTTTTATCAAGGGTGTAAAGGCATGTGTACGAGTATGAAAAGAGGTGAGTGGTTGGTTCCCAGTGAATGTTGGTCTGCGACAGGTTTGTGTGATGTCCCCAAGTTGTTTGATTTTTTTGGATTGGATGGTTAGGGAGGTATATGGAAGAGTTTTGGAGATAGGGTTGAGTATGTACTGTGTTCGGGGTGAGAGGGCTTGGAAAATGATTCAGTTGTTGTTTGCCGATGAGAGGGTATTGGAGACTGATTCGAGTGAAAAGCTGCAGAAGTTGGTGACTGAGTTTGGAGAAGTGTTTGAATGGAGAAACTTGAGAGCAAATATGATTAAGTGAAAGGTTAATAGGCTCAGTAGGGTCGAGGGACCAATTTTTGGGGTTTTGAGTCTGAACGGAGAAAAATTGAAGGAAGCGAAGTGTTCAAAATATATGGGATCCTACTTGGCAACGAATGAAACCATGGAAGCGGAAGTGAGTCATAAGGTGAGAGCGGGGTCATAGGTTGTGGGAGCGATGAAGAATGTGTGGAAAGAGAGAATATTATTTCGGAGAGTAAATATGTGTATGTTTGAAGGAATAGTAGTTCCAACCATATCATATGGTTGTGAACATTGTCTGTAGATAGAGTTGTACAAAGAAGGGTGGATGTGTTGGAAATGAAATATCTAAGGACAATATGTGGTGTGAGATGGTTTGATTGAGTAAGTAATGTAAGTGCAAGAGAGATGTGTGGTAATAAAAAGAGTGTGGTTGAGAGACCAGAAGAGGGTGTGTTGAAATGGTTTGGAGATATGGAATGAATGAGAGAGGATAGGTTGACAAAAAGGATATATGTGTCAGAGGTGAAGGGAACAAGGAGAAGCAGGACACCAAATTGGAGGTGGAAGGATGGAGTAAAAGGGATTTTGAGCGGCGGGGCCTGAACATGCAGGAGGGTGAAAAGCGTGCACGGAACAGAGTAAAATGAAATGATGTGGTATCCAGGGGTCAACGTGCTGTCAATGGACTGAACCAGGGCATGTGAAACATCTGGGGTAAACCATGAAAAGGTGTGTGGGGCCTGGATGTGGATAGGGAGCTGTGGTTTCGGTGCATTAGAGACTGAGTATGGGTGAATGTGGCCTTTTTTTATCTGTTTCCTGGCACTACCATGCTGATGAAGGAGGTGGCAATGCTATTTCTTGTGGGGTGAGGTGGCATCAAGAATGGAAGGAGGCATGCAAGTATGAATATGTACATGTGTATATGCATGTGTATGTAGGTATATATGCATATGTTGGCATGTATATATATGTACTGTGCATATAAGTGTGTGCATGTATATATGTGTATATATGAGTGGATGGGTCTTTCTTCCTCTGTTTCCTGGTGCTACCTCACTGACGCAGGAAACAGTGATCAAGTATAATAATAATACAAAAATAAATATAGGGATAGGGGAGAAAGAATACTTCTCACATGTTTCACTGCGTGTTGTAGAAGACGACTAAAGGGGGCAGGTGCAGGGGACACAGAAAGAGGAGTCAAGCAAGTAGTGCTCATCCTCCTCAAAGGCTCAGATTGGGGTGTCTAAATGTGTGTGGATGTAACCAAGTTAAAAAGAAAAGAGAGGTAGGAAGTATGTTTGAGGAAAGAAAACTGAATGTTCTGGCTCTGAGTGAAATGAACCTCAAGGTTAAAGGGGAAGAATGGTTAGGAAGTGTCTTGGGAGTGAAGTCAGGGGTTGGTGAGAGGACAAGAGCTAAGGAAGGAGAAGCACTACTCCTGAAGCAGTTGTAGGAATGTGTGACAGAGGGTAAGGAAGTAAATTCTAGATCTATGTGGGTAAAATTGAAAGTGGATGGTGAGAGATGGGTGATCATTGGTGCTTATGCACCTGGTCAAGAAAAGAAAGATCTTGAGAGGCAAGTGTTTTGGGAGCAGATGAGTTAGCGTGTCAGGAGTTTTGGTACACGAGACCAGGTATTAGTGATGGGTAATTTAAATGCAAAGGTGAGTAATGTGGCAGCTGAGGGTAAAATTGGTGCACATGGGGTATTCAGTGTTGTGAATGGAAATGGAGAAGAGATCATGGATTTGCAGGCTGAAAAAAGACTAGTAACTGGGAAAACCTGTTTTAAAAAGAGATATTTACAAGTATATGTATGTGAGCAGAAGAAATGGTCAATGGGCATTATTGGATTATGTATTAATTGAGAGGCAGGTAAAAGAGAGACATCTGGATGTAAATAAGCTGAGAGGGGCATCTGGTGGGATGTCTGATCACTATCTTGTAGGGGCGGAGGTGAAGATTTGTAGTGGTTTTCAAAAAAGAAGAGAGAATGCCGGGGAGAAGAGAGTGGTGAGAGTAAGTGAGCTTCGAAAGGAGACTTGTTTGAAGAAATATCAGGAGAGATTGAGTGTAGAATGGCAAAAGGTGAGAGCAAATGAAGTGAGGGGAGTGGGTGACGAATGGGATGCATCTAGGAAAGCATTGATGGCATGTGCAAGAGATGCATGTAGCATGAGAAAGGTGGGAGGTGGACAGATTAGGATGGGTAGTGAGTGGTGGGATGAAGAAGTAAAGCTGTTAGTGAAAGAGAAATGAGAGGCATTTGGATGATATTTAAAAGGAAGGAGTGAAAATGACTGGGAGATGTATAAAAGAAAGTGGCAGGAGGTCAAGAGGAAGGTGCAAAGGTTGATAAAGAGGGCAAATGAGAGTTGGGGTGAGAGAGTGTCATCAAACTTTAGGGAGAATAGAAAGATGTTTTGGAAAGAGGTAAATAATGTGCGAAAGACGAGAACAAGTGGGAACATCAGTAAAGGGGGGAAAGGGATAACAAATAATGGTGGAGGAGGAGATGGTGTAAGTATTTTGAAGGATTGTTGAATGTGTTTGATGATAGAGTGGCAGATGTAGGGTGCTTTGGTATGGATGGAGTGCAAAGTGAGAGAGTGTCATGGAAAATGGTTTGGTGAAGAGAGAAGAGGTGGTGAAAGCATTATGGATGATGAAATCTGGGAAGGCGGCAGGATGGGATGGTATTGCAGTTGAATTTATTAAGAAAGGGGTGACTGTGTTGTTCATTGGTTGGTAAGGATATTCAATGTATGTATAGTGTTGTTCATTGGTTGGTAAGGATATTCAGTGTATGTATAGATCATGGTGAAGTGCTTGAGGATTGGCAGAATGCATGTATAGTGCCATTGTATAAAGGCAAAGGGGATAAATGTTAGTTTTCAAACTACAGAGGTGTAAGTTTGTTGAGTATACCCGGAAAGTTGTATGGAGGGTGTTGATTGAGAGGTTGAAGGCATGTACAGAGCATTAGATTGGGGAGGAGCAGTGTGGTTTCAGAAGTGGTAGAGGATGTTTGGATCAGGCGTTTACTCAAAACAATGTATGCGAGAAGTACTTAAAAAACAGATGGATTTGAAAGTGGCATTTTTGGATCTGGAGAAGGCACATGATAGGGTTGATGGAGATGCTTTGTGGAAGGTCTTAAGAATTTATTGTATGGAAAGTAAGCTGCTAGAAGCAGTTTGAAGTTTTTTAAGGATGTAAGGCATATTTACGAGTAGGAAGCGAGGAGAGTGAATGGTTCCCATATAAGTCGGTCTTCTGCAGGGGTGTGTGATTTCACCACAGTTGTTTGATTTGTTTATGGATGAGGTGGTTAGGGAGGTGAATTCAAGAGTTTTGGAGAGAGGGGTGAGTATACAGTCTTTTGGGGATGAGAGGGCCTGGGAAATGAGTTAATCACTGTTCACAGATGTTACAGCACTGGTGGCTGATTCGAGTGAGAAACTGCAGAAGCTGGTGAGTGAGTTTCAAAAAGTGTGTGATAGGAGAAAGTCGAAAGTAAATGTGAATAAGCAGAGTTGAGGGGCAATTTAGTTGGGATGTAAGTGTGAATGGAGAAAAATTGAATGAAGTGAATTGCTTTAGATATCTGGGAGTGGACTTGGCAGCGAATGGAACAATGAAAGCTGAAGTGAGTCATAGGGTGGTGTAGGGGGTGAAGGTTCTGGGAGCGATGAAGAATGTGTGGAAAGAAAGAACATTATCTCGGAGCAAAAATGGGTATGTTTAAGGGAATAGCGATTCCAACAATATTTTACGGTTGCGAGGCATGGGCTATAGATAGGGTTGTGCGGAGAAGGGTAGATGTGTTGGGAATGAAATGTTTGAGGACAATATGAGGTGTGAGGTGGTTTGATCATATAAGTAATGAAAAGTTAAGTGAGATGTGTGTTAATAAAAGGAGTGTGGTTGAGAGAGTAGATGAGGTTTTGTTGAAATGGTTTGGATATATGGAGAGAATGAGTGAGGAAAGGTTGACTAAGAGGATATATATGTCAGAGGTGGAGGGAACAAGGAAAAGCAGGAGACCAAATTGGAAGTGGAAGGATGGAGTGAAAAAGATTTTGAGCGATCTGGGCCTGAACATGCAGGAGGGTGAAAGGGTGTGCATGTAATAAAGTGAATTGGAACAATGTGTTATACTTGGGTGGACATGCTGTCAATGGACTGAACCAGGGCATGTGAAACGTCTGGAGTAAACCATGGAAAAGTCTGTGGGGCCTGGATGTGAATAGGGAACTGTGGTTTTAGTGCATTTCATGTGACAGTTAGAGAATGAATGTGAGTGGATTTGGCCTTTCTTTATCTGTTTTTTGGCGCTACCTCGCTGATGCAGGAGGAGGTGATGCTGTTTGCTCTGGGGTGGGATGACACCAGGAATGGATGAAGGCAAGTATGAATATGTACATGTGTATGTATTTATATATGTAGGTCTTTCTTTGTGTGTTTCCTGGTGGTACCTCGCTAATTCCGGAAACAGTGATCAGGTATAATATTTATTATTCAGTGCATTTTTTCTCCACTGTATTGCATGCCATATGTGTACAAAGTCTACATCCAGTTCACTTTTCTTAGGTTAAGGTCATGTGAAAATGTATATTAGTAATTGCTTCTGTACACAGAAAATTGTTAAATAGATGTTGACCACTTGTGTACCTCAGATACAGGTGAATCAGGTTATAGCACAAGATTGTTGCCAAGAATTATTATAATAAATCAGTTCAGGACATGTTGTGAGATTGGATTCCATGTAAATAGGGGATTTATTACTTTAGGCCTAATATATACTAAATGATACTTGAAATGTTATGTAAACACTGGAAAGAAAGCACCAAATAATACTTAAAACAGTAATAATTATTAATTCATGCATTAGGTAAGAACCTCCTGAGAACTGTGTTGAAAAAATAGATATAATTTACCATATCATTCATTGAGAGTAAGATTATTTGAACAGTAGTGAACGTTCAGTCTCCCAAAAAGAGCTAGGTAGTGTTTTGAACCAACAGATTACTAATTGCTTGCCTCTGTGAGTGCACCTCCCATTTTTCTATTATTTTTCATAATGTGTTATTAATTTGCAGTGCTGTTGAAAAAATATCTGAATGGTAATGATAACTTTTGCACGAGAGAAAGAGGGGGGGGGGCAAACACACACACACACACACACACACACACCTAACTTTGCTCTTTTGTATGCATTAGTTATTTATCCTGCCCTAGGGCCCCATTTTGTGGGGCTCTTGCAGCACTGAGGAAGTCAGCCACATCCAAAGACAAAGACCATAGGTCAAGAAGTGTGGTGATGGTGTGTGTTTATATATTACAGTATGTGTAGGGTTGTTGGGGAGTAGATGTTTGGTACCTTCAGACTGGAAGTTAAATCTTGTGGCATGAAGAGTTGCTGTAATATGTTGATTCAGTGTTTGTAATGTGAATGAGAAGGATGAATACAGTTCAAATAAGAATAGTGTGACTATATACATGGGAGTGTAGTTTCAGGTAGGTGTGTCTGTGGAATGGGTTCAGGGGCAGTTGTTTCGTGTTTTTTAAATCGCTACAGTGTGAATATGTTTTGTCACTGTGGTTTTTGGTGGGTGTAGGGAGATCTGTGTGTATAGGTGGCTGAAGTGTGAGTATTAATTTGTTAGTGCACAATCCTTGCCTTTTTGCAAAATGGTAGGAGCAGTAGATAGAATGAGTAGGTAGGGTTAGTGCACAATCCTTGCATTTTTGCAAAATGGTAGGAGCAGTAGATAGAAGGAGTAGGTAGGAACATTTAGGCAGCAGCATTAGGTAGTAGTTGGTAGGAACATTTAGGCAAGAGCATTAGGTTGAAACTTAGGTTGAGGTATTTGGTAGGAACATTTTGCAGGAGCATTAGGTTGTAGTAGTCAGTAGGAGCATTAGGTAGAAGCCTCTGGAAACACTGCACTAGAGTTGCCATCTGCCAGTGGCTTGTTAAGGGAAAGGCATTAAAGGCTAAGAAGCAGCACTGAGTTCATTAGTTATGGAGACTATTGCTGTGGCCACCCCCTTGAGGGAGTTCAAGGTGGGAACAGGCATCGGAGATATAGATCCTTTCTTGGCTTTGTAAGGGAGTGTCAAGAATGGGTAAACAGTCTCTTTTGCACATACCCAGTCTCTAGCCTTTCTGTTTGATGCATTGAAACCATTGTTTGTCATATTATTTTGTAATATTATTACAAAGATACAGAATTTGAAAAATTAGAAATTAAGATTAATAAAAGCTAGACATGTAATACCCCTGCTGCACAGTTGATGTAATTTTTCTGTATGATGAACACAAGAAAAGTACAAAGACAAAATTTAACATAATGCGATTATAGTTTCTGGTTTTGATACTTATACTCGACACTTAGAGATTGCCTCTATGCACATGAGACCATTGTTTGTGTTTCCTGATGCTTCTTTCTTAAGGAGGTAAGACCAGTTAGGTATATAAAAAAAGAATATAAGAGTATGATGATAAAGCCAAAGAATTAAAAGACAAGTAATTACTTGAGAATTTCAATGAGCACCCATCCCATAATTCTGCCTTTTAAAGGATGTAGTTACAAGTTCATCAAGAGATTCTTTTTTTATTGGTAACCCTTCCTATTTTGTTGATTTTGTGTACATTCTCTGAATACACATTGCTCAGTGCAGCAGGCTTATGTTATGGGTCACTAAACCTGCAGAGTCGCATCTTCTGTCACAGATGATCCAGTCTCGACAGTTTTCCTTAGTGAAATTTATCATTTGTGTGTGTTTACATTTTCTCTCCCACATACTCTTACACATTTGCAGTTTTATTCCCTTGGATTAAACAGAAATTGCTTTAGTGGTTTTTGTTTGTGCTTATTTTCACTTATGAAAAGATAGTTTAAAAGTTGGTAAATTATGAATATTGAGTTGTCATTGCAGACCTTTTTTGTTTGCAGTAAACATGATATATAAAATAGATTTTTGTTGCAATAGATTACATTGGTGTGCATGGTAATCAGCAGATAGTTAGCTTGTGTAATAGTGTTTGATTGTGCTTACAGTTTAAAATGATTAATGATAATATTTCCTTTATCATTCATAGGAAATGCATAAAATTAAAGAATTTTGTGTTTTCAGGGGAAATGTGTGAAAACTTTAAAGGGACACAGTAATTACGTTTTTTGCTGCAATTTCAACCCACAGTCGAACCTCATTGTTTCAGGCTCAGTAAGTTATATTTATATTTATATTGATATATATGTTGTGTGTGGAAAACATTTTTCTCTTGATATTTGTCATAAGTTGATTCTGTGTTCAAAAAGTAATTACACTGATATTTATTAAGAAACCTTTGTATCAATTCTTCTCATACAGTTTGATGAAAGTGTGCGTATATGGGATGTTAAAACAGGGAAATGTTTGAAGACCCTCCCTGCTCATTCTGATCCAGTCAGTGCTGTCAACTTTAACCGAGATGGAACCCTCATCGTCTCAAGCAGCTATGATGGCCTTTGGTAAACTCATGAATTAGTTTTTTGGATTATCCTTGAAATAGCTGAGAAAGAATTCCACCTCTGTATTCCCTGCACATCATATTAAGCAACTTAGAGGGGTGGAAACAGAGGGCTGGAAACTCCCCACTTATATTCCATTTTCTAAAAGATAAACAGAAGAAGCCAAGTGAGGAATGATCATTCTCCTCAAAGGATCTGGCTTGGATGTCTTGATGTATGTGGATGTAACAAAGATAAGGAGAAAGGAGAGATATGTTGTATGTTTGAGGAAAGGAATCTGGATGCTCTAGCTCTAAGTAAACAAACTAAAGAGTAAAGGGGCAAAATGGTTTTGCAATGTCTTAGAGGTAAAGTTAGGGTTGGTGTGAGGGCAACAGCTAAGGAAGGGGTAGTACTATTGCTGAATCAGTTGTAGGAATGTGTGAAAGAGTGTACAGAGGTTTATTCTAGACTGACATGAGTAGAAATATAGTGGATTGCAAGAGATGGGAAATTATTAGTGCTTATGCACTTGGCTATGGAAAGGGAGATGATGAGAAGCAAGCATTTAGGGAACAGTTGAATTAGTGTGTTGGCAGTTTTGATGCAAAAGATTGCATATCACTGAAAGTAAGTACTGTGGCAGTTAAGAGCATAATTGGGGGACATAGGTATTCATTGAAGTGAATAGTAATTGTGAACAACTTCTGGAGTTGTGTGCTGAAAAAGGGTTGGTGACTAGGAACTATGTTTGAAAAGAGAGCCATATGTAAGTATGCGTTGGTGAGAAGGAAAGATGATAAGAGAACATTATTGGATTACATACTAATACATAGTGTGCAAAAGAGAGAGTCTTGGATGTCAGTGTGTTAAGAGTGGCAACTAGTGGGATGTCTGATCATTACATAATGAAGGCAAAAATGAAGATTTGTAGGGGTTTTCAGAGAAGAATACTTGATGGGAGTGAGAAGAGGCTGGTGAAAGTAAGTGAGCTTGGAACAGAGAAGAGTGTGAAGAAATTCCAGGAGGGATTGGGTGTAGAATGGCAAAAAATGAGAGTAAACAAAGAAAGGGGAATGGTTGAGGAGTGGGAGATATTAAGGGAAGTAGTGCTGGCATATGTGAGGGAAGTGCATGGTGTGAGGAAGGAGAGTGGTGGGATGATGAAACAGAGTTTCTGTTGACAGAGAAAAGAGAGATGTATGGATGGTACTTGCAGGGAAAGAGTGCAAATGATTGGGAAGTGTACAAGAGAAAGTGGTAGAAGGTCAAGAGGAAGGTGAAGGGGTTGGAAAAGATGGCAAATGAGAGTGGTGTGAATACCAATAAACTTCAGGGAGAGTAAGTTGTTTGAGAAGGAGGTTAATGGTGTGAGAAAAATAAGAGAACAAGACAAATGGGGAAGTACTAACAAGTAGTGCTGATGTGAGGAGGAGATGGATTGGGTATTTTAAAGGAATGCTGAATGTGTTTGATGATACTTTGGCAGATGTAGGCAGTTTGGGTAGGGAATTATGCAGGACGAGAATCATGGAGAGTGGTTGGGTGAAGAGAGAAGAGGTGGTGAAACCTTGTGTAAGATGAAATGTGGCAAGGTGGCTGGAGTGGATGGTATTGCAGTTGAAATTTTAAAGATATGGGGTGACTGTATTGTTGAGTTACATAGATACACAGAGCCAAAGTCCAAGCGAGGTGGTCTGGCTGTAACACTACTTAAAAAGTAAAAAAAATGCGGTCCCCTTAAAAGCAGTAAAAGGAAAGGATAGCAAAGCAAAGGCTCTCTCCCCGTCTTCCAATCCCTCTAGCAACATGCCAGATGGAAAGCAGGAGGAAAAAGATTACCTTGCAGGATTATTACGCCTGAAGGAAATTTTCATGGGAAAGTCATAAGGTAGAATTAATATGAATATGTCATGCATCCCTTCACGTTTTGTTATGAAGACAGTAGTAAGGATAAACTTGAGCTCCAGCCTCTCAATTTACCATATCTATATTATTTCTGATGTTGAAGAATGATACAATAATTTTTCCTCTTTCAAAGCAGGTGACATGGCTTAATCATTATTGGTATGTTAACACAGCATGGCCAGGGAGAGATTGATGGTTCAGAAGATAGCATGATATATCACTAACTGGTGATGGTTAATTTAATGAATTCTTCGATAGCAGAGAGTGACAAGTGATGATCAAGCCTAATTTTGAAGATGTAAAGGGTGTTGCTCAGAAAAAAATTTTTTGATTGCGTATTCTATTTATCAGTGATGTCATTGGTAAAGAAATATTTGTTACAGCTCAGATTAACTTGGTGACCTCTGAGTTTTTTAGTCCATTTCCTCTCATTGATGTTGAACCCCTTCAGTATTTTAAAGCATTTTATTAATTTGCCTCAGAGGTGCCTCTTGCTTAGGGAGAACAAATTTAATTCTCTTAATCTCTTCTTCATATGGTATGTTATGCAAGCAAAAAAGTCAATTTAGTTGCTCTTTACTGCACTACTTCCAGTTTAAGAATATCCCTACTTAAGTGAGGGGGGCCCCAAAACTCTACTGCATATTTGAGGTGTGGACTTAACAGACTTAGGTACAGTGGCAATATCAATCCTTGCTTGTGTATGTAAAGTTTCTGTTTATAAATCCTAACATCCTATTTCCTTTCTTATCAGCTTCATTAGAGTACTGGTAGAATTTATAGTTACTGCAGACAGTAATCCCCTAGATATCTCACACTATGGGTGTCCTTTACCTTGTGGGCTGTTAGTTCATAATCAATTTTTTTTTTTAGTTTTCTTTCTTGAAACAGCTGACATTTGTTGGTGTTAAATGACATTTGCCATTTTCTAAACCATTCAACGACTTTATGTAGATCCTCTTGTGATTTTAGCTTATCTTCTTCAAATAATATGGCATTGCTGATCTTGTGTCATCTGCAGATTTGGACACTAGATAATTCAGCCCTACATCAGTATTGTTAATATAAATGATAAAAAGTATAGGCCCAAGTACAGTTCCTTGGAGGACCCCACTAGTAACAGGTAACCATGGTGATGATTCACCATTCATTACGACACTGCCTCCTATCATGTAACCAGGCTTCCATCCAGTTTCCCATGCATCCAGTAATTCCCAAGGCCTGGGCTTTATGCATCACTTTAACATAGGGGATTTTGTTGAATGCTTTGTAGAAGTTCATGAATATAATATCTATTGCTTTTGTCTTATTGTGGTATTGAATATTTATTTTTTTATTATTTATTATACTTGATCGCTGTTTCCCGCATCAGCGAGGTAGCGCCAGGAAACAGACAAAGAAAGACAGATGAAACGGCCACATTCTCTCACACTCAGTCTCTAGCTGTCATGTGTAATGCACCGAAACCACAGCTCCCTTTCCACATCCAGGCCCCACAGA
>JAYMFT010209193.1:0-11537 GCA_038088735.1 Panulirus argus | reverse complement strand
CCATCGGCAACTCAAGGGTGTGCTGTTTTGATAACTGCTTCTTTCCCTACAAGTCGAAGCTTTGGAACTCTCTACCTACTCATGTCTTTCCCAATAACTATGACCTGGATCATTTCAAGGGACACTTTTTCACTTTCTCAAAAATTCATAAATACTTTTCCTGTCTTTTTTTCCCCCTTTCTCAATTCTCTCTATATTTCAAATAAGGCCCGGCCTTGGTGTGGACTTTTGTCCATGACTGGAGCCTTCAACATAAAAGAATAAAAAAACTACTGCCTCCTCAATGGCCATGCATTTACAAAATTCAATTTTGCCTATCTGTTTTATGATCTCTAGGTTTGTGTTCTTCAGTTGTTTCCACTTCTTCCACCAAGCAGTCATTTTTTATTTTGAAATCCTGTTTTAGTTTTTGTCAACAGTTTTCTACTTGTGTACTAATGCTTAACACATCCTCCAGTTTTTTCATTTAACTGTCATGCTCAACCATAGTTCTGCCTTCCATCTGGCATTCCTTACAGTTTCTAGGAATGACCTCTAGCTTCATTTTCTTTTCTAAATCCTCCTCTTATACTTTTTTCACTTTTTATTGTCCCTTGCAATGTTTACTCCCATATCATTCAAAAGTGCAAGTTATCAGCTCTCTGGTGCCCCATGGCACCTTTGGTAACATCCCTCAACATCAAAATCAGAGTATTCCTATGCAGTCTCCTTGACCTTTTTAATTCTCTTATCTGCTCAATTGTTTTTTAAATTTCCCTTAGATATAGCAGGACTGGCTGCCTTGAGACATAAAAACAGGCTTATATTGGTTAAGTCTACTCTCCTTGTTCTGTCATAGGGAACCTTATTTGCCTGATCATACAGTACTGATGTCTGTATTGTGCCCACTAAATGTCTAGATAGATGGTGTAACATACTAATTCTTCTAAACTAATCAAATATCTAAAAATATGTCTCCACCAGAAGTTCATTGGTAAAGACTAAGAGTTACCAATTAGTGTTAGCCTGATCTATTTCTCTTCCTCTTATTATAAATCTTATTATCTTCCTCTTATTTTCACTACTGTCCACTAAACTCTGCAATCCTGCCTTGTCTCCCAGTATTCTGACTAATTTTAGTGAGTGTATGGCTTGTGGTAAATTAAAAAAGAATTGGTTGGTGGTTTTCCTTACCAACAAAAATGACACTGATGCTCAAAGGCATCTGTTCAAATATCACTAAGCAATGGTGGCTATTTCACATCAGATTTCCTCTTTCTCCCATAATTTCTTGTTATCTAAAAGCAGTTCAGGGCTCCCTTGAGTATTCCTTTCTCCCCCTGCCAGCCAAAATGGGTGTCTTCTTCCTGTAGCTAAAGAAATCTTGTAATTCCTGAAGAGCTGCTGGTGTTAACTGAAACCTACCTGCCTGTTGATTTGAGCTCTAACTTAAATGCTGTTATTCTTGATCCAGGTAAATGAATGACCAGAAAGACTGAAATCATACTTAAGTATGTTTGCAGATGCCACAAAAATCAGAGAAGGGATGACTAATACTGCATAATCCTACACACACTTAGACAAGCTCCAATGCTAGTACGATACTTGGTTCATTAAGTTTAACTCAACCAAATGAAAAGTAATGAAAACAAAACAGTGAAAGGAGGAGGATATGATTACAGTGTAATAATACTGGAAAAAACCACATGACCGTATGTGTGAAAAGAAACTGAGAGTTGATTTAAAAGCTGGTCAACTGCTAGGACACAACATATGGAAAAATTGTTAAGAAGACTAATCATCTGCTGGTTAATATCAAATATGTACTGAACATGTATAATGTTCGATGAACAATACACTACTTGCAGTATGTATCAAACCTTATCTAAAATTTTACTTTAAAGTTCTATTACCATACTTGAAGAAGAGTGCAGATCTGAAAGAAAAGATTCAGTGGAGAGCAAGGCTGATGGTACATGAAATATGAGACCTAAGTTCAAGAGGTTAGCAGCAATATACATACCTCCACTGCAAGAGAGAAGAGGAGAGATAAGATATGATTACAAGTTTTAGGTTTTTTAAGAAATTGAGTGATGAGAGTGAATAAATCTTTGAAGTGAACCAAAGTCAAAGAGAGATTACACCAAGAAACAAGGCAGGAAATAAGTTTAATCTGTCTATCTATCTATATCTGATGCCTGTTCTCTCCAGGAACTCCCATCAAGGGGTGGCCGTTCTTACATGCCTCCCCATATATACCATTCCATGCATTCTTCCACCATTTCTCTCCTTCCAGTGTTTTTCCACTCTATTTGTATATGTCACAGGTGGTCTACCTCTCACACCAACTCCTTTAATTGTACTATCATACACTCTCCTTGTAAACATCCAATCTTGCATTCTTTCCACAAGCCCAACACACCTCAAAGTATTACATTTCACCCACTTTACCACTCTACAATTAATTACCTTTGCATTCCACAGCTTGAATTCTTGACCTCTGTGACTCATTCCATGTCCATGCTTTGGCTCAACGGTGAGGGTTTGGAGGACTATGTTGTCCCTTAATCACTTCTTCACCTCTATACTCACACCTTCACCCTTCATGATTCTATTTAGGGACCCAATGACTCTTTTACCCATACATATACAGCTCTCTCCCTTTTCTCTCCTTCCATATCACAAAACTTACCCAAGATAGCTCCTAAACACCGAAATTCCAGTCTTTCTCCCTCCACATCCAAAGCACAATTTAGTACACTTTTTTCTTTTACTCTATATGGTTTTACAAAATCTATACTTTCAACTCTTTCCTTTCAGACACCTTTAATCTACTTTTACCTGCATTTGCCTTCACTCATCTACATTTACACACATCATAAAATACACTTATAACCTTCTGCAATCCTCTGCACTCTCAGCAAACAACACAGTATTATATGCAAACTGGCTTGCCACTAACCACCATATCTCACCACCATACTCCATCTCTGCACACATTTTTCCTAGTTTGCTTTCATCTCTCTTATCACTCCATTCATATATATATATCAAAAAGCCACAGTGACATGAATACCAAAACTCACTCAACTCTCCATCCACTCTTACACATGCATTTGCTCCTCTAGAGAAGGCTTTCACACCATCCACCTGTTGTCCCCCTACCCCACTTATTCTTAACACATCTCAAAAAGCATTTCAGTTAACTCTGTTATATGCCTTCTCCAAATCCATAACAGCTGCATACATCTCCTTACCTTTCGCTAAATGCTTTTCTACAGTCATCTTTACCACAAAAATCTGATCCACACATCCCCTACCTTTCCTATAACCCCACTGCTCTTCACGTATTCTGCATTCAGTCACTTCCATCATTATGTGTATCAATCAATATTTTGCATACACTTTTCCTGGTACAGTAATCCCTCGATCTAACGGACAAATAGAGAGGAAAGGGTGTCCGTTAATGCCAGAAGTCTGGTAAATCAAATGCAAACATTTTTTATACAATATACAGTTCACATGCTTTCTTTTAACTCCTCTATCCCTTGATGCCATTCTGAATTGTAAAGATCGCAAAATTTTTTAGTAAATAAAGTCACAATTCTTCGTATACAACCTGACCTCATGATAGCTTGGGGGAGACTGAGACCGAAATGAAGTGAGTGTATGAATATTCCATGACAATCTGGTGGGTGATGTGGAGGGGTAAGAGAAATACACATGGGGGGGGCACTATATTGATTCTAACGTTTCTACAGAGTCTTGATCACAGAATGAGTACAGTACAGGACTCCAGCTTATATACGTGTCGTCGTCAGTCTTCACCCCCTGGATACTTGGTGTGACCTCCCGAATGGTTGCACCTGGCGTTTGACCTTGCTGCCTCTGCCATGTTCCCCCTGGCCACCCTTGCCTTGACTGACCTCAACGTCTCTGTCAAACTTGATCTCGTTGCCTCTGCCGCAGTAAACTGTCTTATGGCCGCTATAGCAAGGCACACAAAACCCTACCAGTGATTCATGTTTTCTGTTGTTACTATGTAAGCCACCTCAATCATTTTTCATACCTTTCTTGAACTGCCCTTGCTTAGTATTTTCATCTCAATCCAGTTTAGCAAGTGCCCTTCTTCCTCTGCATGCACCACCAGTGAGGTAGAGGGGTGCACAGAACCTTTAAGTCACTGTTGGTGCATACAGAGGAAAAGGGGCACCTGCCAAACTGGAGTGGGATGAAAATACTAAGCAAGGGCAGTTCGAGAGAAGTAAGAAAAACGATTGAGGCAGCTTACATGGCAACAAAAGAAATCAAGAATCACTGGGAGAGCTTTGTGTGCCTTGCTAGAGCGGCCATGAGACAGATCACTGCGGCAGAGGTGGTGAGATCAAGGTTGACAGAGACGATGAGGTCAGTCAAGGCAGGGGCAGTGAGGGGGAACATGGCAGAGGCAGCAAGGTCAAACGCCAGGCACAACCATTCAGCTCACACCAGGTACCCAGGGGGTGAATGCCAATGACAACATATATATAAGCTGGAGTCCTGTTCTTCTGTACTCATTCTGTGATCAAGACTCCATCGAAACGTTAGAATCAGTACAGTGTTTCCCACCCAATTTGTTTCTCTCACCCTACCACATCATCAAAGGGAGTATACCCTACACTACCATAAACAAGTGCAGTATGAAATGCGCATGGTGCAGTGTTTGATATTTTTTAATTCTTTTTTGTTTTTTCAGTTATTATTAATTGTGTAATCATTTGCCCAGTCCATTAAATCCAAAATCCACTATATCAAGGTCTATTAAATCAAGGGATTACTGTAGACTTTAAAGACTTATTCCCCTTGATACATACAGCCTTAGCACTTATCCTTGGAATAAAGAAACAATAATAGTTTTCACCCAATCCTCAGGCACAACCTTCTGTTTCCATGCTAAATTACACATCAGATGCTTCCAATCTATCACACTTTCTCCTCCATACTTCAGCATTTCAGCTGGAATCCCATCCACTCCAAATGCCTTTCCTACTTCAGTTCCTTCTTACCTCCCTTTTTGCTATAGGCCCTTGCACTTATATCCTCTTCCTTCCATCCTCCATACCCATGCATGCAACAATTGCTGCCTCCCCTTTTCCTACATTCATCAGTTCTTCAAAATACTTTTTCCATCTTCATTTCACTTCCACCTTTTGATTCAGCAACTCCCCTTCCTTACTTCTCACATTAACATTTCCATTCTTGCATCCACCTCTTTCTTTTTCATTTCCTTCCAGTACATTTTCATATCATCCTGAAACTTTTCAATCAACATTCTTCCAAAATCATCATCTACTCTTTCTGCTTTCCTCTATCAGCGTCTGAACATTACGCTTACATATTTCATATTTCCCCCCTTCCTTTGCTGAACTTCCACTTGTACATTCCTATCGAGCAATCTACCATATGCCTTTTTATTCTCTTCCACAGTATTTCTAATCTCTTCCGTCCACCATGCATTGCACTTTTTATTCCTATACCTCACACCCTTGTATCCAACTACTAATTCTACAACCTTTAAAAGTATTTCTCCAAACATTTTAAACAACTTATTCACACATGACTGCATCCCTACATTCACTACACTTCCATTAAGCTTTCAGTCATCTTCCTTTCATACTCCTCCCTACATTTTTTTCTGATTCATTTTCTCACTTGCTAACACTTTTGCCTCTCCACTCTTCCTTACTCCATACTTCCATTTCTCTCTGATCTTCATCCCCATAAGAACTGCAAAATGGTCAAAGTCTCCAAAGAATCCTCTCACAACTCTGGCATCTAGCACAGCCTTTCTCAATCTTTCATCCACTGCTACACAGTCAATCAAAGCCTTTTGCTCTTCTCTTCCATCATTCCTCATCCATGTATATCTGTGGATCATCTTGTGCTGAAAAAAGGTGTCTGTAAGAAATAAACCCCTTTCAGCAACACTATCCACAAGATAACTTCTATTCTCATATTCTCCAAGCACTCCCCATTTACTAACTAGATCCCAATTTCATCACTTCGCACTTTTGCATTCATATCACCCATCATGACCATGTGTCTCTGATTCTCAAAATCATTTATGCAGTGATTCAAATTTTTCCAGAAACACTTCACTTCATCCTTACCTCGTACAGTCTTCAAAGGTGCACATACACGTCCCCATGCACACTTCATAATTTAAATCTTTCACTGCACACACACTATTCTTGATCCATTTCATCCATGCTCTGTAACACCCTCCTACACTCTTGGTGATAGCAGAATAGCACATCCTTCTTTCCTTCTCCTCTGATAACTTTCACGTATCCAGTCCATACGACTCCTCCTTCCATGCCATCCCTCCCATAACTTGCATTCATCATTTCCATTTTCATTCCACACATCCTGCCCAAGGATATGGGTTTCCTCAATCACCAGCACATCCAAGCTACAACTTTTAAACTTCTCCACAAGCTCCCTCATTTTACTCTAACCAGTCATCCCATTTACATTCAACACCATCACCCTCAATTGATCATCTCTTTTACTCCTTGGCATAACTGGTAGACTCCACTGCAGCTTCTAAGCCTTTTTGCCTCACTCTTGACAGGCCACTGCTAAAGAGCAACTCCAGCGCAGTGTTTCCAGAGGCAGTGAGGCTCAAAAATTGTCCAAAAACTAAAAAGTCCCTGCACACCCTAAGTGTTTGTTTGTATTTAAAAGGATTGCCAAGTGTTTGTCTGTACTTAAAAGGATTGCCCTGATGGAGTTGGGCAATGCCTCCACCTCTAGTTCCAATCCTTAAGCAGTATATTAATGATGTCAATTTTCCCCAATTTTGAGCCTATTCACACTAGCAGCACCACCTAACCTCACTGGTTATAATATGAAATACTTCCATAATAAGTGAGTGGTGGATGCATGGGTATAAGCTCAACAATGAGAGTGTGACTGCAGACAGTTGACAGAAAACTAAGTTGTATGACAGTACAGAAAGTTTGGGAGATGGGGTTAGAACTGTCTTAACATCACTAAACAAATGGATGATTAAAAACAAGTAGTTCCACATATGTGTATATATATACTCTCAATTAACAGCTTCCTATTTTAGTTAAAAACTGCTTATTCTTATAACATACTTTGACACTCAATAGCTTGTTATCCTAATCAGGCATGAAAGAGAATGTTAACATTCTGGGAGCATTTGAATATTTGTCCTGTGTATATCCTTATGTATCTAAAATGATTCTGCCACAAAGACTCAATTATAAATTATCATTCTATTGGACTACTTTCAAAGTTCCCTCTCCAATGAATGTGCTATACTTACTGCTTGGAAATCTGCAGCTTTCTGAGCCTGACGAAGAAGGTGGTCACTGTCTGCTGTCAGGTCTTTGGAGAAGATTACTGGTGTCAAGTGAGACTGTACCCATGAGGTTACCTTTTCTTGGCTGCATCGACTCACAAGTTTTCTACATACCTCCACACCCTTGGAAAGTAATAACATTACATTATATAAGAAAATTTATTCTTAACAAACAATGGCCTCATATGCACATATCAAATCTCTAACTTTTATGTATAATATACTGAAACCATAGCCTACCAACTATTCCCATGCCATATAGATTACTCAAAGATTCTGTTCAACTGCTGCATATGCAATAGATCAGCATACCTCCAGGATGTCCCTTGACCTCACTCATATTCCAATTTAATCTCTCCCTCACAGTTTAGCTCACAGTGAATTAAATCCTTCATCCCTCCATCTCCAACCTTCCATCTCCTCTTCAGTATCCCCCTCTCCTTAATCCTTCAGCTTCCGACATACACACTATCGTGATCAGTGTTCCTTCATTCCTCCTCTACATATTCCCAAACCATTTTGGCACATCCTAAGCTTCCATCTGACACTTGTCTTCCTTACATAATCAACCCACCACACATCACATTTCATCCTAAAGCATTTCATCTCTAACATATCCACCCTCTTCTTTTCTTTTGCATTCCAGGTCCAAGACTCATCCACACACCACTGCCAGGACTATAATACCTTCAAATGCATCCATTTTCACCCTCAGAGACAGTGACCCATCTTTCCACATGCTCCTTAACTCCTACACAGCAGTATTCATTCCACTTGGGCTAATATCTTTTCTTTTATGATATGACAGAGTATCATTCAAAAGTAAAAAAAAGTAATCAGAAATTAAAATCATGTCTGTGTTGGCCAGGTCCAATGATGAATGGAGGGCAGAGGAGGGTGTGGCGGATGACACATGTGGCAGCTCCTGATAAGTGGGAAAGACTTGAGTGATAATGCTTCTCTTTTTATTGATATTCATCAATCTGTACTCTTATGCTATATATGCCTAATATTGGTGGCAGATGAATTCTATATATTTGGAAGAATTACACATTTCAATATAAATATCAGTGTGAGGAGGATAACTGGCATGCACGTGAAGAGAATACTGAATGATCTGTTTCCTTCACCTTTCAATTAGTGTCACATTTTATTCTTACTCTCTACACAGGAACAACATTGGTGGCAAATAACATGCATATACAGTAATTAAAAATATAACAGCTTTCACACTAAAAATAAGCACAAGGACCATAAGTGGGTGGCAAGTGTATTTGAGATATATGAAATGTATTTCCTTAGCTACCACATGACTTACTTTCCCTAAAACTGTGCTGTCTCCCAAATAAGTAATTTCTCTCCCATGGAAAGTCATCCATTAGCATTCTAATTATTTTTTTCAAGGACTTATAAACTAAACTTGTAAGTGAGGCCAGTCTGTAGCTCAGTGTCTATTCCCGGTCGTCTTTCTTATAGATTGGCATGATGCTCACCCTTTCCAATTCCCATGGCATTCTGTCCCTTCCACTGACATCGTGATCAGTATTTCAAGAGGTTTAGCTAGCCTATCTACACACATATTCAGCACAAATAGTGAAATCAGGACCAAGAGCCTTGTATGGGTCGACCTTTTACTTTTCTGTTAACATTTGTTCCTGATGTCTCAATGTTTTCTAAAACCTCCTCCTTATTCCATCTCAGTGATGTGGGGATTACAGTGACTTTCACTGTGAAGACATTTCTAAATGCATTATTCAGTTCCTCAAATATCCTTACATCATCCTCAACATTTCCTCCCTCTGAATCCCTTCGCCTGATCAGCTGCTCTTTAACTTACAAATGACTCCTGATGAAATTAAGGAAAAGTTTGAATTTTCTCCTGCCTTGTCCATAAAAATCTTTTCAAAAATTTCTTTTTTCCTCATTTCTTATCCTGTTAAACTCATTCTTCGCTCTCTAATATTGTGTAAATGCTGGATGGCTGAAGTACCATCTATATCTTCATCACGGCACATCTTGCAGTTCCTTTGCTTTTTGAAGTCATTTATTAAACCATTCTTCCCTCTTTCTTACCATCCCCTCCATATCTATGGCTTGAGGTACCCATGTTCCTACTCCTTTGTAAATTTCAGCCTTTAGTGCTTCACCCTTAACAGGCAACTGGCTGAAGGCAAATCTAGTGCAGTGTTTCCAGAGGCTCCTACTTAATGTTTCTAATGACTCCTTCTAACCTAACCTGTGTAGTTTCCATGACTGTACCTCCTTATTATGTCTCATCTCACTACTCCTCTTTTAATGTCATCATTTACACACAGTCAAACTTGAGCATTAAACAATTACATTTTCCAAATGGTGTATCTTATATAATATTCTTGATATCCATTCCAGTTTATGTGTAGATACAACATAGCAATGATATTGTATCAATCCCTCTCATCCTAGTGTGCTCACTTACATGATGATTTAGGAAATCTTCATTATACACTCTAGAAATCTATGTCTCCAGGACTCCCTATCACTATGAGAATGCAAATTTCCCCCATCTATCTCTGTAACTGAAATCCCCCTTATCATGTCTGGGAAGTGAGTGTTTTAATGCTCTATGTACCATCCTGATTGTTCCTTCACTATTTCCATTACATATTTGTTCTAGATCATTGCAAATTTTTGGGGAATCATATAGCATTAACACCTGATCTACCTCTTTCCTACAGTTACCTTTTCCATATGTGTTGCTTGAATGAGCCACCCTCCACTGTTTATTGATACAAGGCTATACAAGGCTATCTTTTATCAAGAGGGCCAATCCCCCTACTTTGCCAACTCTTTCACTCCTTACTAAAATGTATTCATCTGGGCACAAAAGGTGAAATCTTTCGTATTTAGTTAGGTTTGTTTCCATGACTCCAACAATATCAGGTTTATTTTCACCTTATACATCCTTGAATTCTAGCCCTTTACCATTAACTATTATTCCATTAACATTTGAATACACTACTTTTAGTCTGACAAAGCTATCTCGTGACACAGTACTGGTGGGGCTGTTTTGTCCCCTTGCCTTACCTTTCATCTCCAGTTCTTAGTCTACTAACCATATTCTTTGCTTCTATCCCGTTCTTCCTTTGATTCATCATATTTGATGAATACCCCACTGAATTCCTCCTTGTCTTTATATTTCTTAACTTACGTCATCCTCTTATGTCAAGACTATAACCATCAATGCTTATCCATTCTTTTATAACTAAAATTGCATTTGCAATTCTATATCCTCCAGTAATCTTTTAAACACATTTCTTTTTTCTTTCCCATTATATTTTTCATCTGGTGTATGATCTTTCATGCTAAAAGTAATCTTTCATTTTATAGTACTGACATGGCATGGGTAAAATATGCCCCAAACAAGATCATCTCAGGTGAAAGAAAAATGTAAAAGAAAGAAATTAATAAGGGTTCTATAGGTATTTGTAGACCTGACTCTTCAAGGAAGGTAGGTTATATGAAGAGGAAAAGATAAATGAAGGAAGAGAATTCCACAGCTTAGCTGTTCACGAGAAAGAGGAGGCATCATGACAGTCAATCCTTGAGTGACCAGACTCTACACTGAAACTGTGGGAAGCAGCAGCTAAACATTTGCCATGGGTCCAAACCATTGGGATTGGTACACATGCAGACAGCTCACAACAACAATAAGCAGAATAGTAAAAGGACAGCAACATCATGGTGTATGGAAATGGAAGGCTGAAGAAAGGTGATGCTAGGAGAATTAATGAGACTGAAGGCTTTTGATTCCATTCTAGGTGATAGAAAGGTGGAGGATGAGCCAAAGTAGAGGTGTAAGCCATACTCCATACTTTAGAGATCTGAAGCCCTGGAGATAAGAAATAGTTGCTCAAACAAAGAAAAAAGGCTTCTATACAGAACTCCCAGCTTTTAGGATTCAGACTTTGTGCAGTTAATTATGTGGGAAATTAATGATTCTTAGAGAGATATATTGGGAAACTTTGCATTTTAGCACAACTGAGTCAGCAGCTCCCAAAACACTTGCCTCTCATGATCTTTCTTCTCATGGCCAGGTGCATAAGCCATCGTTCCATTTCATTCTATTCCATGCACGCCTTTCACCCTCCTGCATGTTCAGGCCCCGACCGCCCAAAATCCCTTTCACTCCATCCTTCCACCTCCAATTTGG
>JAYMFT010209192.1:0-25415 GCA_038088735.1 Panulirus argus | reverse complement strand
TAATAATAATAATAATAATAATAATAATAATAATAATAATAATAATAATAATAATGATAATAATAATAATAACAACAGACGGTTTATTGAATTAAATGTAGGTAAAGGTGGAAAATACAGAAATAAAATACATATTATATACACACTATGGCTATCAAGAAGAAAAGAATTGTCGTTGGGCTTTCGTAATTACTGATGACGTTCACAGTGGTTGGGCATGGGGCTGTTCCTGTAGCGGGTGTGTACGACCTAAAGATGGGCTCTATGGGTCTGTGGTGTCAAACTACAACCCAGGGAAAGAGGGATCTCGGTCGGCGGGAGGTGACGGTGGCTTCTGCCCGAACTGTCAAGGCGAGGTGCAGGTGTTCGTGGTGATGTTGATGGCGCTGGCATTAGTGTGTGTGTGTGTGTGTGTGTGTGTGTGTGTGTGTGTGTGCGTGCGTGTGCGATGTGGTGTAGTCCTGGCCTTCTGAAGGTGTGAGACGAGGTGTTCACTATGGTGTTCAGCTGGTGCACTGCTCTCACCATTCCCCGCGTTCCCACAGGGGCCAGGGCTGGCTGGGGGTCAGCTGCCGAGCTTTGCGTCTGTGTCTAAGTCGGTTCACTGTCTCGTCTGTGCGAAGCGGGGGCCTGCCGGGAGTGTGTGCGGGGCCGGGGTGCACGCATAGGACGAATATGACTCCAGGTGTACTATAAGAGATGGGGGGGATGGGAGGAGGGGACGACGACGCTGCTGCGTGTGAGCGAAGCCGTTGCGTGTCCCTGAGCGAGATGCAACCAACAGGTAAAGCTCCGCGGACGAAGGCGCAGGCATGTGATTGCACGAGCTGTAGGTGACTGCGCAAGTTGCATGTGACCGCACCAATTGCACGTCCTGCAGAGGAGGCGTGCTTGCCAAAAGGGTAAGTGTGACTTATGGAACCTGACGGAGACGGTAGCCAGGCGGCGGAGGGGGAGAGAGAGAGAGACGGACGTGGCTCAGAGTCGCTGGTAATGGCGGTGGACGCAGCAGGCGCTGCCGGAGGAAGAGCTGGAGAGGCTACCATAAAGAGGTCATGAAGCGACGCGGTGAATCATGTGATGGTCCCGGCTGCCCACCCTAGGGCACGCCGCCGGCCACGTCTATCACGCCTCTCCCACGTAACTATCAACACCCAGATAATCCACAAAATACAGAGGTCCGAGAGTCTCCGGCAGAAAGGATAATGGCGCGGGGGAATTTTGCCGGTGAGGATCGGAAAATGTAAATAGAAGGAATAAGAATTAAGGTGCGCTTATTTACTGGTGGCGGTGTTGCTGCCAATATAAACATCACGAGACTACAAGACTTATCTGTTACACATGCTGCGCAGTGGGCTATAAACCCTTTTGTGATTACCGGCTTATTACGGGAGTCGATTTTTATTACCGGCGGGGCCCCGGCCGGCCAGAACCGTGCCCGGCACTCTCCACCGGTACACGTACGACACGGGATCTCGCTTTACACGCCCTCGCAAGAACGTGGGACGCCTCCCTCCAGCGAGTATAATAAACACTTGAATCCCTTACTCACTTCCCCTCGCAAAAAGCAGCCATCTGGGAGGCAGAGCTGTGGGCCTCCGACGGCGTAAGGACTCCTGCCAAACGGGTGCTTGTTGCATTCCTCTCAATCACTGGTTAGCACAGACAGGTGGGCCGCCTCTCATGACACAGGCGGCAACAGTGTGGCTCGCCAGGGAACCCACCAGCGTCTGGCTCATCCTAGCTAATACCAGGTCATACACCCGCCTTTCTCTACTACTCTCAGGTCACAAGTTCGCCCTTCGCCATTGCAATAAGGTGAAACACTCGCTCTTCTCAAGCCACTACCCTCAGGTCACTCACACACTAACCCGCCTCCACCATCATCCCAGGTCACACCAACGCCCTCCTCCGCTCCTACTTTCCAGGTCACAAACTCGCCCCTCGCCACTACTCCCAGATCACACAGTCGCCCTCCAGCACTTCTCCCAGGTCACACACTCGCCTTCCTCAAGCAATGACCTTTCAATCTTCAAGATAAAAAAAAAAAAACAATCATATGCAGAGAAGGCAATATAATATTATTATTAGCATTATTATTATCATTATCATTATTAATAATAATAATAATAATAACAATAATAATAATAATAATAATAATAATAGCATCATTATCTTTAACATTATTATTTACATCATTACTGTTATCATTACTACTACTACTTATACTATTATAATTATTATCGTCATTATCATTATTACTGGAGTGAGCGTAGCTGTCTTCTGACTAGGAGCCACTTTGCCAGTGAACTGGAAAGTGAACGGTGGCGTCCGGCAGAATAGAATATGAGGCCGGTCGTCACTACCGGCTGACTGACTGTAGGGTCGTAGGGTACGCCCTCACAGGTGCTGCTTCTTCCACGGCCCCCTTGATCCACACGTTGGGCGTCCTCATGAACTCATGTTTTCCCCCCCTAACACAAACATAAATAGGAAAGATGATTATCGAGGGCGCTGGTGGCAGTTTCCGATCTCAGGGCTAAGAAGGTGTCTATATATATACTTATATTTCTTGACTAGGGTCGAAAAAGGTGGGATTCGAAGGTTGAGGCTTCCCGCAGAGTTTCCCCCTTGTCTAGAGAGACGGCTGGGCCCCACCTACCGCCAGGATGTTGCTCCCGTGAGATCACACATACGCGCACAGGTGAACCCGAGGTCAACCTCTCCCTCCTCACGACGACGAGTGACGTTGTGGTGAGCGGCGTCTTCGGCGGTCAACCTGCATCACTCACTCGTTTGGTCCGGCGAGTCTACCTGGCCGTCTCTTAGGCCGCTCACAACCGCCGCCGCCGCCACCAGCAGGAGAAGGAGGAGGAGGAGGAGGACGGGTGGGGTGGGGGGTCGTCGTCGTCGTCATGCTCCCCCCTTTCGACTAGGACTTCGTCTTCCTGCTGGGTACTGTGGGTCCGATCTTGTTACTACGGTCGACGGGTTGACTGGGTTACACGGTGAGGAGTAATCGTGCAAAAGCACACTGCAGACGCCGTTGGCCGAGTGGTCTGACAGCCGGGCAAGGATTTCAAGGTCCTAGGCTTCGAGCCCCGGGCAGGCCGGTGTCTTCATGGACTGGTGGGACTTGACCACGCACACTGCATGATCCCACCTCGTGTAGCAGGGTAAGGCACAGCCTCTCGGTCACACCTGACTCTCCCTCTCTCTCTCTCTCTCTCTCGGGGACCGCAAGTCACTGGACACATCACACTGCACTTCACGTCTCGCTGTCTCTCACGCTGCAGTGAAATTACTGACAGACATTGCAGTGCGCGGTCGATTCATCACCCATGTCAGATTTGTCAGACGATTTTGTAACAGGATATGGCCAAGAGGGGAAATGTCGTATCATCTTTACACTGCAAATGTTTCCCCCAGTTTAGGAATCCCTTAAAATTCATCCTATTACTGGCAAGATGAGCTAATACAAGAACTCGCCACTATTTTCTTTCTTCGGTCAAAACAGGTTTAGTTACGTTAGGTTTAGGGTTAGAGTTAAGTTACTGTTCGGCTTGAGGTAAGTTAGTTTGGGGATATTTTACGTCAGGAGAGGTTAAGTTTCCTTTAGGCTTATATCAGCTTAGGATGGGTTAGGCTTCAGTTAGTATAGATTAGTTTAGGAATTTGGTTATATTAGGATTAGTTTAGGGTTTAGGTTAGGTTAGGTCTTTAAGAATTAGGTTATATTAGGTTAGGTTTAGATGGATTAGGTTAAAGGTCTTAAGACTAGAACCTACTAAGCACATCTACTTCATGCAATGAAAATATGTAGAACACGAAAAAAAAAAAGTTGCAAGTGACTGTTACTTAGATTTTTCCCTCAAGACCTGCTATCCCGTCAAACAAATTGGCACCGCCAGAATGGCACACTTTCATAATGTACGCAACCAATACGTCAACATTCAAATAAAAGCAAAAGCAATACATCCCTCCGTGGCCACCACATCCTGAACGGCAGAATGGCATTGTTTAGTGGCATAACCACCCGACTCCGCCATTTTCCCTCTTCATACCTCCCATATTACCGGCATAACCTTCCCACTCACAATACAATATTTTCTCGAAAGTACATCAACTAAGCAGCCAGCAATTTCTATCCTGCCATAGAATATGAATGAATCACTGGCAACTGTGCATGTGGGGTGGTTAGTCATCGTGCCATCCAGCTTCTGTGAGATGTTGGGTTTAGGAATCTGAGACTCTGCCCTACTACACTGCCACTCGTCCATCATGTTTCTATGACACAACTCATCCCATCATATCTCTGTCAAATACTTTACTCGTACGTCAAGTATTTGTTACTGGTGAAAATATGAAAGAGGCGAACAACCTTCAGGAGGTTATAATGAGGAGGACAGGCTACGCAGTGTATGGCTGACGAAGTTTCCTGGGACAGTACTAATTACACACTGATGATAACTGGTTGTGAGGCTGGTGTAAAACAAGTGTTACCATGATCAGGTCGTCCACTCTACCCACACGAGAGGGGCAGCTCGGTCCCACCCGACCCGACCAACACATGCTACAACCTGACCACGACAAAGCTGCTCCAACATTATCTCACCAACACCTCACCATCATCATCACCACCACCTCATCATTATCACCACCACTTCATCATTATCACCACCAATTCACTACTACCACCAACACCACCACCACCTTTGCCATCAACACCAGCATCTCACCAGTAACCCAACACATTTATCACCATCACCACTAATATCTACCACCATCTCCAACAACTTATCATTATCACCACCAATATTGAGCAGCATCATCACCACCTCGTCATTTTCACCAACACGTTACCAACAAGACTACAACATCCTACTTTCAACACCACCATCTCCACCACTCCAGCCCCAGCATCCACTCACCCTTACACAACCACTTCTCTCCCTCCCACACAACCACAATACCCCCTGAAATTACAACCGCCACTCCCATACTTGCCCAAATTGATAACTGCATGACCACAACTACGAGTCTCTTACGATTCAACCTGTCCTGAAGCATTACCTCCCGAAATAACCACATCTCTCACACAGCCACAATCATACCACAACCACAAATCATAAAAAAACACAACAGTTATATCCTTTGCACCCCAAAACAAGCACACCTCCACAAACACACCTTCTCGCCCGACTTCATATATGCTTCTGGCAGCCTGACCTACCCCAACAACACCAACCTATAATCACAACATCTTTACAATCATTTGTAATCGCCGAGTCTCATATCTCTATCCACAAGCACTGGTTTCCCCCCCCCCTCCCCACAACCCAGTAATGTACACCTGGGTCGTCCTGACCACGGGCAGAACCATAGCCCGGGCCGGGCCAAGTGCTGGGTGGGCAAGGCCCTCCAAGTACCCGGGGGCCCCGAGTCTTGCCCTGCCTTCATCCCATGTCGGGCAGTGAAACCACAAGTTACCAGGAATGTTGATGTCAGTGAGACACATGTACCTCTGCGTTTCTCATGTCCAACAGCACGCCATCACCGCCAGCACACTGCTCCTCTCACTGCTGCTCCTTTTGTTGCTGCTACTGCTCTCTTGCCTCTACTGTTGCTGCTTGTTGCTGCCCCGGCTCATGCTCTTACAACTGCTATAGCTACTGATATTGCTGCTCATGTTGTTATTAACAATAATAATAATAATAATAATAATTATAATAATAATCATAATAATAATTCTATTAATGATAATAATAATAATAATGATAAAAAATATAAAATAATAAATTTATATAAAATAACAATAAGGATAGTAATAATAATAATAATAATAATAATAATAGTAATAATACGGTTTTCTGAATTAAGTGCAGCCCAAAGTTAAAAAAAAAAAAAAGCTTGAACTGAGATCCGCTTGGAGCAGTCTGTCAAATCCTGGATAAGCTTAATGTGGTTGCCGCGCCAAACTACAACTTAGGAACGAGGGATTTCTAGTTGCAGGAGGTGACGGTGGTGGGGACGGTGCAACCACCGTTTGGATGAAGTCCGTGTGACGGCTGGGGAGAGTCAACAGATCAATGTGTTTTGTGCCTCATTTGATAACTTGGGGTAAAAGGGACAGACTATGATATTGCTTGATCCTTTTTTGCAACTTTTGTACTTTTTCCTTTTCTGTGTGTGGTTGGAGAGGGGGGAGGACGGAGGGCGGCCAGCCATATGGAGGGATGGAAGTATTTGGAAAGAATTAAAACTGCGCAGATAGTCTTTTGAGTTCAGGTGCAGAGAGCCCAAGTGTATCTGATTCTAACGAGGGATGTGGAGACGGTAGTTGAACGATCTGATGATGGTGTTGGCTGGTAATGCTGCTGGCGCGGCTAGTCTTCCAGTTGTTCCTGCTGCCTCTCCTCTTGCTTCTGTTGCTGCAGCCGTTTCTCCTGCTGCTACGGCCGGTATATTACTGCCTGTATTTCCGCTCCTTTCCCCGGATCTTTCTTTTTTTTTCTGAAGATGTTACTTGAGTACTTCTGGTGAAGATCCCGATCCTACTTATGTTGTTCCTGCTCATGCTGAGGCTACTGGGCATGCTGTTACTTGTAAAGCCTAGGCTACTGCTGATGTTGCCGGTCCTCCCTGAGGCTCCTGGTTATGTTATGACCTGCTGGTCCTGTTGTACATGTCTCTACTACTGCTATTACCGTTAGTTGACGATGGCGTTATTACTGCTCCTGCTGATGCAGCAGCAGCGACAATTGATGCAGGAGTCGTTACTGTTTGTGCTGCTCTAGCTACGGCTTCGGCAGTGCCCTGATGATGGTGATGCGGCTTCCATGGGGCCTCCATGCCGCTGACTGCAGCGCTGTTCCACCTGCTTTTGTTACTTGCTAGTGCTGCTGTTTATGTTGCAGCTGCCGTTTCCGTGAATGCCAATGAAGTATATGTTTTCCTTGCGAATTTCCCTTGTTCCCGTTATCAATACTGTTGATATGCAGCGGATACGAATACCACATCTACTTTGGTCATTCCTCTGACAGCTCCTGAGAAGGATTAGAGACGACAAACATGACCTAAAAAATTGGTATAGATATATGTGACACCTGGGGAAAGACGAAGGAATTGGCAAGGCTTGACACTTGGATCACCTGCACACAAAGAGGCAAGAGTTACTCTTGAAGTTACGGGAAGCGAGACGATAGGCACCCATATAAATCCACGTTTACGAAATCATCTGATCATAAACGGAGAGAAGACGTACAGAGGAGTTCCACAGATGTGGTGCGTGATGGCCTCATTTGTAAGGTGTTTGACCTGAGTACCTGCAGCGAGTGATGGGGTAATGAGCAGCAGATAGCCTGTGACCAGGACAAGTGAGGCTTAATGGACTGATTTTTGTGAAAACTCTTAACTCGAAACTAACATTACATTTGGGAACAGATTTGGTCCAAAGGGATACTGGTGATTGGGAATTACATACCTAAACTTTGGGATCAGTTCTGTGAGGGACACTTAGAGGTCTTGGGGGTCAGAAGAGCTCCAATCTTACAGGCCCTGGGGAATGGTGTCCTCCACTGATCAGTGTATACATTCCCGTCACTGTTACATGTAACATCAAGTAAGGAGGGACGAGACAGACTCCCTCACTGGAAGTATAAGACGTGGTCTATATACCACTGTAAATATACTGCAGCTGGACACAAAGGGATGAAATGCACAGGACCACAAAAGCAGAGAAACCGCATGAAGGACTTTTGACAACCAAGACCATATGACGAAATTTTTGTCAAAGACTTTTGAAGCATCTTTGAAAGAAGAGTCACATAGGTGATTGACTAGAGACAGGAAATACGCAACAGACCAGCTGGAGGGAAATTCATGGTCTGAGTCTGAGGTTACATCCAGTTTTTAATGGCGACATAAGAGACATGTTCGATTATGATTACTTTCCACAGCTGACAGAGGACAACGATTACTGTCTTGTGGCTGGAGGGAGAAGTGTTACTTTCTTAGGGAAAGGGCTGCATGGTGGTAAGTTTGGTGGCTAGGGATGGTCAGCTGCTGCTCGACAGCAAGGGCTGGGATACCCGACAAAGTACATGGACCTTCTGAGGAACGTCTTTGGAACCTCAGGGAACACCATCTGGGCTATCAGACGTAGAGGGGAACACTCTCTGGGTTATCAGACCATCCGGACTATGGAACCCAATGGATAACATCATCTGGGCTATGGAACCTAATGGGTAACATTATCTGGGCGACGCAACGTTGCGGGAAGCACCATCTGGGCTACGTAAACTCGCGGAAGCAATGAAGGAAGGTGACTTTCAGGATGAATAACTGAGTTGCTGCAGATAATGATCCAAGAAATGTCTTGATGTATCTCGAAATCCAACTGTTGTGATTATAGCCTAGCACGTGTGTGGCCCCTAATACAACCAGACTGGAAAAATTGAGAGCAAAATCCTTTCCCTAAGGTCGAGAAAGGTTCTTATCAAAGCTGAGCGAGTATAAAGAACTCAAGTTTTAGAAAATTTCTTCATGGTAGGACTGTGGTGGTGGGTCCTGTGTGTGTGTGTGTGTGTGTGTGTGTGTGTGTGTGTGTGTGTGTGTAGAATGTGGCTGTCGTTGCACTCATCTTTTCTAAGTTCTTTGGCAGCCTGACATAGAACCTGGTACCGAGGACGCGAGATCCGTTTATCGTGAGAGCAGATAGCGTAGGGTGAAGGAATGGACAGATTCATCCCGATAACTCTGCACAGAGTTCTGACACAGACAAGAGGCCTTGAGCAGTGAAATTTAAGAAGAGCAATGAGCAAACATCACGTGACTCCTACTATAATCAACACGAAAGTTATGTGAGACTTAAAATAATAAGTGCTCGAGAACAAAACGGGCGAGGAAGGAGTCCTGTAATACAAGGAGGTAGGGAGAGGGAGAGAGAGTGTGTGTGTGTGCGCGCGTCTGGCCGGCTGGTGTTCAAAAAGGTCAAGAATACTTACCTTGCCCTAGGACAGTGTGGAATGTGGCCTGGTGCAGAGCCAATCACTGTCAGGTCACTCATGACACAGAAGGCCTCAGATGTTGCCCTCGGGCGCGGCATGAGGCTGATGCTTTAAACCAGTATCTTGGCGAGGGATATGGACGAAGAGCGAGTGCATGCTTGTCCGTGTGTGTGTGTGTGTGTGTGTGTGTGTGTGTGTGTGTGTGTGTGTGTGCTTTAATCGTTTGTCTCTAAGACCTGGACGCGTTCATGATTTATCGGGTGGCGGTAATAATAACTTGAGCCTGACGGGCTTAAATGAGCCTTTACATACTTAATGACCCATGGCAGTTGACAAGGCAAAAAGCCTAAATAATAATCAGCGAACTAGAATGTATCATGGACACTACAAACAACGGCTGTGAATGAACCTGTGGACGAGACTTGTTTCGAATTCGCACGGGAGATGAGACAGAGAAGCATAGGCATGACCAGAGGGGCTTTCTAAACAATAAAGAAAGATGGGTATTTGAGGAGGTAATTTGAAAAGAGAAAATCGTCATTACGCGGGGAATGAAGGTAAGGTTATCGGCAGTAGGGAAGATGCCAATACGTGAAGAAACAGACACCTTCCCTACAGAGATGAATAATTTTACAAGTAAAGCCTGCTGAAGTAAAACCTGCTCAAATTTGCACTTCTATTAAAGAAAGGATGACTCCTTAACTACACTGAAGATATAAGCATGAGGTGAAACGGTTTTACAGTTGACGGGGTGTCTCAAAGGCAGGATTCACGCTTTACATTTTTTGGGGGCAACAAAATGTTCAAAATGCCAGGCAATGAACTTGCATGCATACACTCATCAGTCCGCGGGACTCATTGGTATTTGGATGCAAGTTCAAGTCATGGTACTGGAGCATCTGCTGTACTACACCCTGTCCATCTCGAGGTTCGTACGATCGGGGGGGGAAAAAAAATGACGATCATCGTAGACAAACATTGCAAGGGACGACCCTTACGATACTACAATATTTCTAGACATACGATCAATCGACATTCTTACGCTTTTCTTAAGAAAAAAAAAAAAGGATTATGTGGAAGCAGAGTATTATGATAAACCAGTCCGTTCTTGGCGCGGCGGAGGGAAGAGAGCCAGAGTGTAACTGTGGGTTTTGGGGAACACCCAACAGTTGATGTCATGGGCTGACATTACGATCAACACACCCGGCATCATGAACATCTCCCTCGAGCCCTATCATCATCATCAGGTCTGGGGTCCAAAACCATCACCGAGGGATCGTGCTTCCACGCCAGGTGTTTTGTACCGGTACCGCACTCCCTCGGAGGACATCCACTTGACACCATCGGAGACCAGACGTCGCGCCGTCGAAGGAGAGAAGAACACGCGGGATGAGGCCGAGGGTAAGACATGAGAGGGTGGAGACTTCAGGAAAGCCTACCTAGGTGTTCCCTTCTATCGAACTGTGTGTTTGACATCGCACGGCAGAGAGAGAGAGAGAGAGACAGGTGTGCTATGCTCGGAAGGGGGACACGTGTGCTGTATACGAGGCGAGACTAAACCATAAGCGGGAGGCTAGACAACCATGCACTTCTGACCTGCCTATAATCTTCCCACGGTGTCATGTGCCCCCATCCCCACACCCACCCACCCACCCTAACCTCCATACGCCGTCTGTCACCTCCTGCTGCTCCGAACACGACCGGTAACTGTTCATGTTGCTACGACCACAACTGTAAACTGTTCCTGTTGCTACGACCACTACTGCCAACTGTTCCTGTTGCTAAGACCACAACTGTAAACTGTTCCTGTTGCTACGACCACTACTGCCAAGTGTTCCTGTTGCTACGACCACTACTGCCAACTGTTCCTGTTGCTACGACCACAACTGTAAACTGTTCCTGTTGCTACGACCACCACTGCCAACTGTTCCTCTTGCTACGACCACCACTGCCGACAGTTCCTGTTGCTCCAACCACTAATGCTAACTGTTCCTGTCGCTACCAAACAAACAACAATTCTTGCCCCTCATACCAGCAGTCTTGCCTTAGTTGCTACTGCACCGGACGTTGCCTCTTTCAAGCAGTTGCTTTTTACTGTTTTTTTTCTTCCACGTGCTGCTGCTGTTGGTCTGGGAAATGCTGCAGGTACTGACGATACTGCTGCTGTTCCTCCAGCTGATGATTCTGCCGACTGTGCAGCTGTTAACGTTACAATTCCGTCAACTTAACAGGGGTGAGCGTGATTTTCCAATCATTAGAAACATCTGTTCTTGTTATCATCGTCTCTATTAAACCTGCCACTCTTTATTTCTACGTCTTCCCATCATTCTTTCGTCTTGCTTGTTCCCCAACCTCTGCCTTTCAGAAAGCCAGAAAAAGACCTAACGCTTGGGAAGAAAATGAAGACAAATTCGTTATTTAAGCAGTAGGGGCCATCAGCACAACAAAATAGTGAAGAAAAAGAAAAGATAATGAATGATCTACTTCCTGCCCTAGGAGTACCTTTGATCCTTATGAGGCACCTTGCAGCACCCAGGAAGCTGGCCACGTCCACCGGTCGAGACCACGTCTCATTCATTACACACAGAAGCTCCCTGATGCAACACAGGTCAAAACCAAAGCAACAAGAAATCACAAAGCATATAAAAAGGCACGCAGACAAAGACAAGTGAAAAAAATACAGAGACTCACACACGCAAAAAAGAGTGTCAAAACATAAATAAAGTAGCCAGCCTTCAACATAACACATATCGAAACAAAAGCACGCAGGCAGGCGTCACACACACACACACACACACACACACACACACACACACCAACAATGGCATGCAGACATAAAAAAAAAAAAAGTCAGCCAGGCTCCACACAAGCAAAACGATACAGACGCAGAGCAGGCCCAGGCCAACTGAGAGGTTGGAGGGAGACGTCACGATCGCCGAAAAATGACAGGACACAAAGGCCTCAGAATCACGTAGACAACACGGGAGCAGAGGGGTGGGTGGGTGGGTGGGTGGGTGGGGGGATTATTGCAGACATCATACACCTCCCCCCCCCGGGAAAAAAAAAGGAGGAGGAGGAAGAGGAGGAGGAGGAGGAGGAGGAAGCCACAGGCACAAAAGGCAAAAAGTGGTATGTAAACTCCATACGGGCAAAAAGTGATGTGCTAAGTACCCGAGGTAAGGTTATAAACACGAGCGTTGCCGCTTGCTACCGGCTCCCGACGTCCACCACCACCACCACCACCGCAGCCGCCGCCACCACCACCGGCACCAGAGGCACCTCCCGACACTGCTGGGGAAGCAGGTTCGCACCACACGGCACGCCAACCCTCTCGCCGAACCTCCTGGACTTCAGAGGGAGGAAACACAGGGAGGGACTGAGTCCACACGGCCTGGAGTCCCACATCACCCGCACACCACCGACGAGCATGTCCACTGCCCGATGACCCGCTGCGACGCCCGTGGTCCAAAGGGCTTCGTCCAAGGGATGTGGACAGTACCTGACGGGAGCATGGCCAAGCTGGGGAACGGGAAACGGCCACGGTGGGGAGACGACACAAGGCCATGGCTGGGAGACGGCATATGGCCATGGTGGAGAGACAGAACACGGCTATGGGTTGGGAGAAAGAATACGGCCATGGTTAGGAGACAGAATACGGCCGCGGTGGGGAGACAAAAGATGGCTATTATGACTGGACATGACTCACAGCCATGGTAAGGAGACGAGACGGCCATTACCTCCCAGCTCCCTTTACTCACTAAACGAACCTGAAGTCGCCAGACGGTTATACGGCCCCTGGGTTACGCGCTCCACAACGCTCACTGATTTACGTAGGGAATTCTACGTGGTCTCTCCTCAGCTATCCCTACAACCCCGCCCCCCGTTCTGTCCTGCCATTAACGCCCCTCTACAACAATCCGTCAATGCCCTGAAGACTACTTCATATGCTTCACAAACAACAAAGTCAAAAATAGCCCACAATCTTTTAACGTTAAGACCCGTTGCGGACACCCAGATTCCCCCACCTTACCCAGTCGAATTCCTGCGTCTGATTGCGTTTATGCAGACACACTGGAGGCTCCAAAGACCCTACATAGTGAGGTAATATGATGGCCTCTTCTACGCAGACTCCCTCGGCCAGTTCCTCAGCGCCGTCAACCGCAATGGGCAAACAGAGGGCTTCATGTAACCATCATTTTTCTCGACTTAACCAAAGCTTTTGACACGGTCAAGACAGCTCACACCACTTAAGTGTAGTTCGTCTCATTCCGTGGCTTGCAGACTTCCTGCATAAGCGTCGTCGGCCCTTATGATCCAGGCGATTCAGGCTGACAATGACGAGTTGATCGGTGTCGGTTCAGGTAGATGGGGGTAGACACGACAGACTGAAGAGAACGATTGGTATGATAAACAGGACAGGATGAGCAGCAGAGAGGGCCATCTTCACCTTCCAGTCCCTCACCCGTGGCGTCCCGCAGGGACACAAAGATGAGACCCCTTGTGTTTCCTTAACCCCATAACTGACGCACCTGCCACATGGAAGTGCCTCGGTGACTCGAAGTCTACCACTGGATTTCAGCGCTGACAACAAACCCGCCCGCCTTAATCGCTACCACAACACCCTCAGCAACCAGAACTAGACCACCACCAGCCATGTGACCATCGACCAAACCACGACCGTATTCATGCACGTCAGCCCCGCTACCGACTTTGTCCCCAGCCTGACCGTCTCACTAGACCCCCAGTTCCTCACAGGTTGTTCAGTCTACCTAGATTCCCCGCGTCATTTTGGACGATAAAAAGGAACTCGTCGAGGCGATCGTCAAATCGCCCGGCTTTCGTCTCCGTATGATACTTTGGACGTAACGCAAACAAGGCAGGTACACGATAGAGTCAAGACGAGACCCATAGCAAGGAGATGAAACACAGGCATGGTAGGAAGAAGAAGTATATAGCACCATCGTACACAAAATGTGCAGAAAGGCTTCCGCATTGTACGACTCACTCATTGATAACCCAACCACGAGAGAGCAGGTCACTGTTGCTAAACTGCGAAAGAACAGGCTATAGACGAGGCCACTTATGACCTAACGACGGCAGAACAGATCGTATATGACCAACTACGGCAAAACAGAACATGTGCAACCCAACTACGACGAATGAGGCTGTATGTGACCCCAAACTACGACAGATGAGGTCGCGTGTGACCCCCAAACTACGACAGAAGGAGGCCGTGTGTGACCCCCAAACTACGACAGAAGAGGCCGTATGTGATCCCCAAAACTACGACAGAGGAGGCAGAGTGTGTGACCCCAAAACTACGACTGAGGAGACTGCGTGTGTGACCCCCAAACTACGACAGAGGAGGTCATAAAGATCCTCAAGAATGCGAGAGTCGTGCGTCCTGCGGGCAGGAGGAGCGATCACTCGAGATAACTATTACGGGGAGAACCAATGCAATTGCACAGGAGAGGTGGGCCCTCGGGGGGCCTCCTGAGTTGTTCTTTCCTCAACTAAATTCACATTTTACACAGCAGACCCCAAAAGCCCGTCCTATACGGAGCGGCGGAGACACCGTATATGGAAAGGACATTACCGTGGTAAAAACTGAACCCGGGTAAATCACAAGGAGGGAATGGGAGAGATTGACAGCACGAGCAATTTGGGAGATTAATCGATACAGGAAAATCAAACCAGAACTTCTAGGATCCAACGTCCACGGCCCTGACGAAGACTGCTAGAAACATTTATATTAACCTGTGACACACTGAACGGCACACCTGTCTTGTGAGGGTTGCCGCAGACACTAAGTGCTGGCCTACACACCTGACCTACACACACCTGTCAAGGATTACTGCAGACACTAGTACTGACCTATCACCTGACCTACACACACCTGTCAAGGATTGCTGCAGACACTAGGGCCGGCCCCTCACATCTGTCAAGGATTACTGCAGATACTAGTACTGACCAATCACGTAACCTACACACCTGTCAAGGATTACTACAGACACGACAAATAACCAAACACCTAACCTACACACCTGTCAAACATTACTAGTAACCCACCGTAACAAAAGAGAAAAAAGTGAATTAAAGAAATAAAGACTTGTCAGAGATTACCAGGGACCAATCAATATTAATCCAACATCCGACTTAAAAGGCCAGATGAAGATTAACAGCGACCCAGTAACATCAACATACGATCTAAAACGGAAACTGGACGAAGACTAAGCGGCGTACGTCAAGTGATGGTCATGGCTCACTTGGCCACTGGCCCCATCAAGATTCTAAATATAATGCATCACCAACGAGAAAAGAAAAAAACGTAAACAATAGCATCTGCATACAGTAAGTAGAGGATTATAATCGGAATACACCTAAAATAATATATGAAATAAATAAAAAAAAATAGATTAGACTAGATTGGAGAGAGAGAGAGAGAGAGAGAGAGAGAGAGAGAGAGAGCAACTCCCGAAGTCGAAGAATACGTCATAACTCACTGTATGCGTATATAAAGGACACCACTACTTACTTCACTGTCCACTCAGGACGGAACCAAAAAAAAAAAACATACATAAAAAAATGAAACAAACAGCCAATAGATACGAGAGAAAATACATCAACACAAAATCTTTTTACACACGAGTCGTCAGTGGGACACACACGTTAGCCATGGAATGCCCTCTTAAAACCCCACATCAAGAGACCCTCCCTCCCTCACACCACCACACAACCCATTCAAAATCCTCTCCTGCTGGCCTCATTCTGTTACCACCCCCTTACCTGCTAAACCGACCCATCATCGCCCTGCTTGCAGTAAACGCTCTACTCAGTCAAGAAAAACAAGCTTTCCTGCAGGAGTTGATGTATGTATATACACCCTGCCAGCCATCACCTCGCCGGACACGACCGACCTCTCTCTCCCTCCCACATCCATAAACCAAGAAACAAAATTGGTGTCTCGTCGTCCTTGGTATTGACGCCCCCGGTACGTACCACTGGTGCAGGAGGCAGGACCCACCCGACAGGAGGCTCTAGTCACGCAGAACACCCGGGCTCTTCTGTGTTTATGTAAATGACGTGGCTTCGTCTGGCCCCAGGTCTGGCCAGCAGGTGGTGTGGCTATGGTGGCCAGGTCTGGCCCCAGGTGGTGTGGCTGTGGTGGCCAGGTCTGGCCACAGGTACTGTGGTTGTGGTGGCCAGGTTTGGCCCCAGGTGGTGTGACTGTGGTGGCCAAGTCTGGCCCTAGGTGTGGCTATGGTGGCCAGGTTTGGCCCCAGTTGGAGTGTCTGTGGTGGCCAGGTCTAGCCCCAGGCGGTATGGAAGGTAAGTAGGTTTATGGGTAAGGACTAGATGAGGCATGGGTAGAGGCAGGATGGTTGCATGGGGAGAGGTAGGGAGGGAGTGTAGGGTAGGGGCAGGGGAGAGGCAGGCAACGTGGAAGGAAGGGGTAGGCTGGGTCCTGGGTGGCTGAGACTCTATCATTAACATCTCGTGAGTCAAACGGTGATGTGCTGCCGGGCCCTGGCTACGGGCGGCTTCCTCAGCGCGTTACACCACGGCGGGCCAGGGGACTTGACGGGGACGCTGTCCGTCCCTCCTGAGACACCAGCGTCGCCGTGGCCTCCTGCAGGCGAAGCTCCTGTCATGACCAGCGTTCAGGAGGACTAATTTGGGAAAACAAGCGAGGATCCTTATCTGGCGCTGCAGTGATTTGAGGGAGGCGGCGTGGGTCTTCATTTTTTTTTCTTTTTTATGCGTCTGCGTCATGAGAGCGGCGGTGTCCGAGGCTTCACGGACCGTCACGAACCCTTCAAATGTCTAGGTGGGAGTCGACGCCGTGTCCTCCAGTAATGACCCCGGGGTAATCTGATACACGACCCGTCCCCAGCCCACAGCCAACCCCTTCTGACACCCGGCCACCTCCTTCTGACACTTGGCCATCACCTTTCTGACACCTGACCGTCACCTTTCTGACACCTGGCCATCACCTCTCTGACACCTGGCCACCCCATCCGATACTTGGTCTCCCAGTATGACTACTGGCCATCTCGCCTCTTGGCACCTGGACACCTCGTCTGAGATCTGGCCCACCTCGCCCGGCATTTGGCCACCTGACCAATCCCAACAGTTGGTCAAATTTACACTCACTGGCCCAGCACTTGACCAAGCTAATAACTTCAGCCCACATGACAGTCTGCCCACCCAACACATGGCCCTCCCATGACTCGACACCCGATATATGGCCTACCCTACACTTGGCCAGTCAGAAATTAAGCCCTATAGACACTTCGTCCGTCCGATACTTGGCCTCTTGGACACTCGGCCCATCCTTCACCTGACTAGCCCAACACTGAGCCCCAAGCAATATTTGGCCCGGATGATCATCAGCCAGTGTGAGAGGTGCTCCTCCGGCCAACACTTGGCCCGCCCGGCACTCGCCACGGCCTCCGGCAGAAGCAGTAGGAGAGTTCGAGGGAAGTTCCTGCCCTGGGCTCCCCAAGCAGCAACAGCGCATCCTTGAGTGCGTCCCACGTCCGCATTGGGGTGCTCTAAGGCGTGTCTGAGGGCCTCTTGCGCTTCCGGAGTGTTTCTTCTGAACAATTCGTGGGTGTTCCCAAAAGCCGGTATCTAAAAATATACCTGGGATGTCCTCAGGTGTGTCCGTAAGTGTGCCAGTGAGTGCGTACCGAATGCAGGCACTTCGTTTCTGGGTTAGGCATGTTGAACTGAGGGCGTATATGGAGGAGCAGCACCCTCAGCGTGCACTAAGTGCCACCACTAGGGACTCAGGAAATATCACAAGTGCATCTTTTGAGTGCTTCCTAATCGCTCCCGTGACACAGTGAGGTTTGGTTAGTTCAAGCGAGTCTTAAGTGTGTCCTTAAAGTAATCACGTGAGGCAGCGAAGTGCCATTTGTGAGCTAGTGCGTCCGGGAGCCCACCCCCACCTCCTCCTCCCCCAGTAGGAGGACCGTGGTGCGGGTGGTCCAAGTGCGTCTTGAGTGCGTCCAGAGTGCGTCGGGAGGAGTGTCCCCCAGGGTGGGATGAGGGACTGGGTGAACCAAGTGGTTTCTCGCGTGTGACGAAGCACGAGGTTACTGACGCCTTCCACCGACCTCTCTCTCACACACTCACTCTCTCCCTCCCCCCATCTCCCCACACACACTACTGTCCCTCCGTCCCCCCCCCCTACCCACCCACCCACACACACACACCCTCTCCCAATACGCCCGTCAGTGCCACTCGTCAGCAGCGGGCCTGTCGATACATCACCAACAGCGGCGGTCCGCCTCGCCAACCAACGCGGCTCTCTGGGTGAAGAAATACCTATGAGCACGATGGGTCTTTAACACTGGCTGTCAACGCAGCTGTCAAGACGATGGTTACATTGGCGAACCAATAAAGCTGTCAAGACAGTGATTACACTGGTAATCAATACAGCTGGCAAGACGAAGGTTGCAATGGCAATCAATACAGCTGTCAATGTCAATGGTTACACTGGCAATCAATACAGCTAAGACGGTGGTTACAATTACCAATCGAGACAGCTGTCAAACATTATACACACAGGTGTCAATACGGCCAATAAAAGGGTCGCTCACAGCAGTCAAGACTAAGAAAGCTACATTTCAAAAGGAGTTGGGGGGGAAGAGATAACAGACGTCACGTGCGGTTGTCAAGAAGCACATCAATAGGGCTGTCAAGAAGGCATCAAACCCTCCATCAAGGCGACTGTCAGTTACTTCGTCGCCGACACTCGCGACAGGACAAGAATTCTGGGGGAACATCAGTAAGGCTGCCACGGGGCAATCACGGCTCTCGACAGCCACTCCATCGGTTCCCAGATGCGTCACACAGCAACTGACGCGAGCCAACCACGATGCTTGCGGCGCGCATCTGACCCAGGGACTTGCATGTTGTGCTGGACGCCTAAGGGATTTACATCAAGTCTCGTCTATACGTCAACTACAACAGGAAAATCTTACCCCCTTTTCCACAGACGGTTCCAGTGGCTTGTGTTACTGTTTGGCGTAAGGCGCTCTAGCAACAAGGGCGTCGAGGGCGGAGAATAAGACGGACGGAGAGGCTAGAGAAGGTCTAAGGGAAGGAATAAACCCGCCCAAAGAGCTCATGACACACACACACACACATACAAAAGCACATATAGCAGAAACAGATTTTAGCGACAGATTCTTCAAAAGCAGATGACATAGACGTAACACCATATATATCGAGTATTCACAGACAAACATGCGTCTCCCTAGTGTAGCGGTTAACACCGTGCTCCATATAGCCCATGGGCCCATATTCGAATCCCGTAGAACATGAACGCAGGCACACATACACGCACACACACACACAAACACAGACAGACACACATACGAGCGTGGAGACGGGGGGCGGGCTGGAGTCAGATGATGGATGAAGAAATGATCACAAGGCTCCTGATGGACAATTTACGGCCGGGAGTCTGGTGGCCAATGCGGGACCCTCTGCAGCTCCGGCCAAATTATGCAAGGCTCTCTCCTGTCTGTCTTCTGTCTGTCACTCTCTCTCTCTCTCTCCAGCCTTCTCTGTCTCTCTCCGTCCCTATCCCTGCTGGATCTCATACGTCTCTCTGCAACTGTGTACGAGTCCTTATGTGTTTGGCTGTCGCGGTCTTATTCTATCTATCTATTTCTTGAGGTGTTGGACATAAAAGGAAAGGGTTGGAGAGAAGTTGCAGTCGAGAAACAGAGAACAGAGTTATGGATTGTGCGTAACGAGTGGCGTGGGTGAAATGAAGTTTGTATGGCTCGCTGAATAGGTGATTTTGGTACCTTATCCATCCTCTTCTATATACCCACGCCAGACGGGGGAGGATGAGTGCAGACTTGATGCACGTTGGTTCCGGGAGGATAGCAGCAACGCGAAGACATGCATCGTGTATATCGATGGTTGGCAGGAGCGTCTCCAGAGAGACTTCAGGCTTTTTGCGTTCCATACGAGTGATGACGTCCTTTCTTCAGCATGTCTACACTTTGTGGCGATTATGTCTTTTTTTTTTCCGTGCAGCTTCCCTTATGCATGTGGCAACGCGTGGCCTTCAAGCGTTATGTTGGTCTTCAGCATTTTCCGGTGTATCGTTCACTGGCAACGAATTGTGGGTCTTGTTTTTGGGATTCGAGGTTGAGTTACGACGATATGGGAGGAATCACAGCCTTCGCCAGATGTAATTCTTGCCTCTCCCGTTGGGTACCAGGGTCTGTACAGGCTGGCCAGGGCTTGCTGTACACTCCCACAGGCTGGTCAGGTCTTGCTGTATACTCCACTGGCTAGTCAGGGCTTGCTGTACACTCTACGGGCTATTCAAGTCTATTCTATTTCATCTCTCCATAAACGATCTTCTTTACTCGAACCTGGCTCACTCGTAACGCCGGTGATTACACCCCACAAGCTTCAAATCATCTACACTTCCCTCCTGAGTCTAATACTCATCCTTATTCTCACAGTGAGCATATTTTCTCCCGTACCTCGGACATGTGCATTTCGGTACGGAGAAGCAATAGCCATGTTAAATTCAACTCTACAAGAAGTCAGGTTTTACATGTTTCTCTTTCTAAATCTCACTCGTTCCCTATTGTCTCAACATAATACCACCCTACAATTAAATAAACGGTGGGTATCCTCCTCCTATTTTTCTTGGTAACACAACATAATGAATATCATAAAATCGGCTTCCAAAATGCCGGAATTATTTTTCTAGTGAGTAGCTGTTTCATACTCAACGGGATTCTTGGCTCCAGTACTGTTCGGAACATTTTTAGCCAAACTGATATCAAAAGCCCTACGCACTGTATCAACTCTCCTATTACCTTTCGTGAACTATCTCTTTATGTAAGCTGTTAGAGTCCTTTCTCTATTCTGTGAGTATCATTTCAGTCGCTGCTCCCCTGAGCTGTCTGCGTGGGTTCGAAACACAAAGGCCTGAACCCACGGCACACGCCTAGCTGCTGCTTCCCATAGTTTCAATGTGGACACCAAGTATCCGGGGACTGACCAATATGATACCACCTCCTTTACTCGTCTTTCCTTCTTTCTATAGCATTTACATAATTACAAAGCAGGTCTAAAAGCACCTAAGAAAATCAAATTGATTTTATCTTTCCCCCTCCAATATTCACTTTCCCTTTCATATAAAGTTGTCACAACTGGGGTATATTCTTACCTTTGCCATTTATGTTAGTAGAGAGAAAAATTGACCTTTAGGCCATTTCAGCACATAAGATTCAGTGGGTCTAGCCTAACAATTAATTTGGCAACACTAAATAGAAAATGAAAAGATGGGGTAACCTTAAAAATATTCTACATTAAAAAGCAGCGCATAACATGGGAAAGAACAATGACATAAAATGAGGGAAGGTCCACAATGAAGGGTGAGAAGAGTAAACAACGAGGTGGAATGATGCAAGTATCTACAGAAGTGAAACGATGACTTGGAGAGTGAGGAGAGAAGGAAGTACTGTAGTGCATCACTGAGTACATACATTACGAGGAAACCTTGAAGGCTGACACAAAACAGGGGCAGACGAAACATTAAATCAAAGAAAGTCACAAGTAGTCTAAAGACAGTTCCAAGAAGTTCGAGGACGAGTGGATAATAATGAAATATTTGGTTCATTATCAGCTAAGCAATGTATACAGCGCGTGAGGATGTGACAGATGGTCGAAAATAATAACGTTTGCAAGAAACAGGGAGTAATGCTAAGAGGGGTTGAGTTTTACCTGTATTCCACGATGATCCAGACGTTCAAGAAAGTCTGCAGCACGAGGATGGCACGGTTGATCTGAGCGTCTGGTGAAGATGCTGTCAAATCCGACGCCAACCGCGTGTGAGTCTGATGTTTTGTGTCTGTGAAGAAAGACATTAACACTTGAAGTTATGCGGTTGAGGGTAAGGAGAGAACCTTGCGACACTTTACACATTATTCGGATGTTGCTAATGGAGGGGCTGTACAGCTTGGTGACGTAGTGGAGTTTTGAGACTTAGTAACCCTGACGCAGGACTCGAATCAGACGAATCTGAAATGTCTGACAGCAAAATGATTCACCAAATACATCGATGGCAGATTGTTTAGTAGGTAAATGCGAAGAAGTGATTGGAAAGAGGGCAGAAGGGAAAGTCTAGACTGACACACACATATCGGGCGTGTAAGACTGTCTTCTTTAGTTCAAGCTAATAGAAAAACTCTACTTGCGAGCCTTTCCATAACTCCATTACTTAGGTCACTGTTACCAGTCTACACGTCAATGCAAACCTACCGCGCTCTTTCTGTACGGTATATAGAGATATCGCAAGTAAGATTACGTGACGCAGGAAAGGCAGCAGTAGTTTAATGTTTGCGAAGTATGTGCAGAAGAACAGGAGGAATAATGGCAACCACACCGAAGGTCGGCAATTCTGTGAAACGAGAGAGGACGCATCCGTAATTCGGGAGCCAGCATGAAGAAGACACGACCCGGTGGGGTACAACTTCTTAAAAAGAGATGGCTTCTTGTTTTTCCTCCACCATCAAAACCCTGGGTAACTTCCATCTCCTTACGTGCGGTTGCTAGGGTGAACTAAAGGGCAAGTGGGGGCAGGCTTAGTTAGCATGACTATGACTGCTTCTTGCGAATGTAAAACTGAGAGAGTATATTACACCTAGGTACCTCCATCTCTTATGCTTGTCTTTGTGTATGTATATGTATGTGTCTTTGTTCGACAGCGTGTGTGTGTGTGTGTGTGTGTACGCCTCGGCGTGAGTGTGTCCGTACGTGTGTCCAGAGGGAGGGCTACGTGCAAGAGAGGCAGTGAACCACTTATAGTCTGGAACGACCTTCAGGAAGGCATTTCCCCTGGGAAGGATGGCTACCATCCTCTGCCTTCCTTCCCGCCCCGCGCACCGCCCACCTCCGTCACCCTGACACCCACTGCCCATCTCTCACACAACCCACCTAAACCCGAACTGGAAAACCCACACGCTGAATGGATCCACACGCCACCCTCCCGGCCAGTACCACGCCATCCTCCCTGCCAGGACCACGCCATAAACCTGGCCAGTACCACGCCACCCTCTCTGCCAGTACCACACCACCCTCCTTGTCAGTACCACGCCATCCTCCCAGCCAGTACCAAGCCGCCCTCTCTGCTAGAACCATGCCACCCTCCCGGCTAGTACCACGCCACCTTCCCAGTCAGTACCACGGCGCCCTCCCTGCCAATACCACGCCATCCTCCTGACCAGAACCACGCCATCTTCCCGGTTAGAACCACGCCATCCTCCCTACCAGCACCACGCCACAAACCTGGCCAGTAGTAAGCCATCCTCCCGATCAGTTCCACGCCTTCCTCCCGAGCAGTACCACGCCACCCTCCATGCCAGTACCACGCCACCCTTCATGCCAGTACCAAGCCATCCTCTCAGCCAGAACCACGCCATCCTACCGTTCATTACCACGCCACCTTCCCGGCCAGAACCACGCCACCCTCCCTGTCACTACCAACGCCACCCTCCCGACCAGTCCCACACCAGTACATACCCATTCTCCCACACGACACTACTCAACCTGGCCCCACGACCCACACCGTCCCACAAGAGATACACGCCAGGAATCGTCCAGTATACCTACCACACTAGGACCACTCACTCCCACTCCATGCTCAGCCCATTACGACAAAACGGGCCAGTGCACACTCCAGCAATGGGCATGGCACAGCACACTGCCAGACCTCATATCCCAGGCTCCCACACTAGCCGTGTCCAACGTCCCCACGGCAGTCATGTCCCAAACCAATCATATCCCAGGCTCCCAAACTAGCCATGTCCCATGCAATCCAAGCCAGAAATGTCCCAAGCCCACATGCCACCAGTCATGTCCCACGCCCCCATGCTAACCAAGTCCCAAACCTACACGCCAGCCTTGTCTCACGCCCACGCGCCAGCGACATCCCACGCCCCCACCCCCTCCGCAAGCTCTGCACCGCGACCCCGTGCCACCCGTCACCCAGTGCGGTCCCACACCACATCCCACCACCCAGTGCCGTCCCAAACCGACGCCCGGTACAGCACCACACCACACGACCACCTCCTACATACACACACACACACCAGTCCGGCCGACATATAATACGCTTAAGAGGTTTGGCCATATACCCCTGACCCTGTCATTTGGGGGCTGGTGATGGAGTGATAGCATCCAGTGCTCCCTCCCTACACCTAGGGGGATCTAGCGTGTCATCTCCAGCTGCAACGCCGTGATAAATCCGGTAATTGAACCGTTTGTCCATATGTATATCCCCCTGATGATATGCATTGCCGCCCGTGCGGTATGGGGGCCGACTCCCTCGGAGGCGGGTCATTCTCGCCTGTTATTCCCACCTTGCGCGTACGGCATTCAAGCCGTTATTCGTCCTTTTAATGGGCTATATTGTGGTCTTTACGAGCACCCCTCACCGGCCTATTGTTAAGACAAGGAGCGAGAGCTACAGTCATTAACCCGGACGAACCATAATGGAACGGGTCACGTGGGGCTCACACTAATTACCTGCACGAGAATCACCCCCGGGACGGCTGGCTCGCTCACTCCACCTCCGTTCCGGGCACCAGCTCGTAAGGCTCGGGTCGCCCCGCTGCGCACCCAGGCTGGTGGACTCTGTGGCGGATGTGGCTTGACTGCGTCTTGCGTCTAGGGGTTGTTGAGAGAGAGAGGGAGGGAGGGAGGGAGGGAGGTGGAGGGGTTCCCTCCCTCCCACCCTTAGTCCCTCCAAAAGATATAGGAGGGATGCTGGGGGTGGGGGAGGGGAGGGGAGGAGAGGGCGGCGATGCAGGGATGCCAGGTGCAAGGCTGTGGGGTCACTGTCGGGTGGAGATGCATATGGACTGGGTCAGCAGCTGAATCAGACTGCGTGCGCGCGCGAATATCAGAGTCGGAGGTTAGGTCAAGCGCTGGGGTCAAGTGTGTGTGTAGAGGTCGAGAGACGAATTACGAGGAGAATGTTTTAAGGGTGAGAGGCATATGCTAAGGGCTGTGTTCGCCAATGGAGGAAGGAAGGAAGGTCACGGTGAAAACTAGGGTTTGAGGGAGTCTTGACGTGAGGTTGAGTCAGGGGTTGAATAGCAGGTGGTATAAGGGCCATACGGAGTCAGGGGCTAAGTGACGGGTGGTATACGGGGTCTGAGCCGTACAGGTCTGGAGTAGAACCATGAACTGTGTCAGAGGAAGGTAAGGGAATGCTTTAAGGGCACGATCATGGGTAGAGCTGGCAATAATGCAGGGTTAGAGAAAAGGCCTGAGATATGGTCAGAATGGAGAGAGAGAGAGAGAGAGAGAGAGAGAGAGAGAGAGAGAGAGAGAGAGAGAGAGAGAGAGAGAGAGAGA
>JAYMFT010209181.1:0-11537 GCA_038088735.1 Panulirus argus | reverse complement strand
ATATATATATATATATATATATATATATATATATATATATATATATATATATATATATATATATATAAAATATATTATATTTACTATATTTGATCGCCGTTTCCTACGTTTGCAAGGTAGCGTCAGGAACAGACGAAGTAATGCCACATTCGCTCACATCCATTCTCTAGATTTTTGTTTAATGCACCAAAACCACAGCTCCTTATCCAAAACCAAGCCCCACAGACCTTTTCATGGTTTACTTAGTGCACACCTTTCACCCTCATGCATATTCAGGCCCCGATCACTCAAAATCTTTTTCACTCCATCCTTCCATCTCAAATTTGTTCTCCCCTGTTTACTCATGTATAAACAGGTGCACGCCAGAACAAAATGCATAAATGTATATGATTTACGCACACAGACACATGCACACATACACACACACACACACACACACACTTGAGTATACTTGCGGTATACACATACGTAATGTGTATAAAATGCGTGAGATTTAAAACGTGGAGCTTGTAATGGCATGCTGGACTCCATTCCAGTGGTTGGCTGTAATACTCATTAGTTTGGTGGCTCCTACAGAAAGCCTGACTACACTTGCTGAAGACTTCACCATCTTAATTAGTTTACAAAAGCTGAAATTATCTTTGTTTGCCTCTCTTCTGACACATAACCTCTCTTTGTGAACCACACTCTTTTCAATACGACACCTTTTCCTCTTACCCTTTTATTACTTACTCGATCAAACCACCTCACACAACATACTGTCTTCAAACATTTTATTTTCAACACATACACCCTCCTCCTCATATATAGCCCATGCTTCACATCCATAAAATATTTTGTAACTACTATACCTTCTAACATACCCATTTTCGCCCAACGATATAACGACTTTCATTTCACACTTCTTCAATGCTCCCAGAACCTTCGCCCCCTTACCCACCCTATGACTACTTTTGCTTCTATGGTTCTATTTGCCGCCATGTCCACTCCCAGATATCTAAAACACTTCTTCGTCCAACCCATCTAACCTGTCCCTCTACCGCTTTTAGTCACACTTACTTTCAACTTGTTCCTTTCACACACACTTCCAAACTCGAATCTGCCACCGTGCCATGCCATCAGCCATCAACAACCGACTCACTTCCCAGGCACCCTCATCCCCAACAGATTGCACAATCGCCCTCTCTCCAAGATTCTTGCATTTACCTCTCTCACCACCCCAACCATGAACAAATTAGACAACCATGGTGACATCATACACATCACCTCTTCCGCATACCGGTCTGTGCTTGGAACTGTCAACTTTCTTCTCTTCCTACTCGTACACATGCCTTGCACCCTTGATAAAAACTTTTCAATGCTTCTAGTAGCTATCCTCCCATACCATATATTAAAACCTTCCACAAGGCATCTCCGTCAACCCAATCATATGCTTCCTTCAGATCCATAAATGCACATACAAACCCTCATATTTATATTTGTATTTCTCACACATTCTTTCAAGCAAACATCCCCAGCCACTTCCGAAACTGCACTGTTCCTTCCTAGTCTTATGCTCTGTACATGCCTTCTACCTCTCAGTCACTGCTCTCCCTTACGATATACCGGGTACACTCAACAAACTTATACCTCTGTAGTTTGAACAATGACCTGTATTACAATGGCACTATACATATAACAAAATTACATTACGAGTCTAAAACACCGGTTGGTGTCATTGTCCTTCAGTCTCATTTACTTTGTGTCGATTGTTAACAAAGGATACGAATGTGAATCAGCGGAAGGTGTCGTTTGCTTATTTCATGAATCCATGTCATTATAGCTGAATTCTCCACCGTTCTGTGTTACAGAACACTCGTCTCTGAATTTATCATCATATGAATTATAATCCTTACCAGAAACTACGAGTATCTGGACCGTAAGAACTATTTGAAGGCGAACTGTAAGCTTGACTACCAATGACTTGGAAAACAAAAATAAAGTCATGAAATTTAGTAGCAGTACTGCTGATAGCTTAAGGGAGTTTTTATGTTTCCGTTCTTTTAGTATTGGTGCCATGACCAGTATAAAATAACCATAATTTTGATTAAACCTGACTATTTTATATAGAATGATGAACAGAATCAGGGCTTTTCATTATAGATTTCATGTATAAATCCTTAAATTCGTTCACTACACAACGCAGAATGTTTTCATTAGTTAACTGTCATGGAAATTTAGGAGTTAGATTGTGCAACATTTGTATGACGTGGGGCACACTGCAGTTAAGAGGGTCAAGCATTAGATTACTTGTAATGGCAGTACTGTGCCTCTTGCTATCAGAGTCGCCGGTCGTCCACTTCAGTATTATGACTCTTATAGACTTGACTCTTTGACGTACGGATATTACCGACAGAAAACCCCAAAGGATCTGAATTAATGAATAGTGACAACTTTCAACCTGAATGGTTTTACTGATGAACAGTACAAAGACTTCGTTGTATGAGTTTGAAGTGAATGTTGCTTGCGCTGAAAACCTTAAGGGTTTCATTATCGGGGCATAATCGTAAAATCTTTGCCTTTCAACATCGTGAGTCTCAAACTGTGAGATGTAAACATAAACACTTCAAGAACTCTCCGAAAGGACTTGATGTAACAATGTGGCCGTTTTTAACGTTCTCAACTAAGCTAAGAGTTAGACTGTTCGGAAGACGCTAACTAGCAAGGGGAACCAGGTAACGGCACTGGCAGAAGGGGCAAGTGAGCAGGTGGGTCGGTTAAATGCCTCGCCTCATTTGAACGTTTTGTGTTATAGTGCACGTCGCCTCTCTCATCACTCGATCTTAAACGTTCGCAAATGGACTGCTCAAGTAGAGCTTCCAATACACAGAATGTTAAGTAATTTTACAGGTGTGACTGCAATGCAGAAAATACTATGGGAGACGCATAATTCAACTAAATATAGGAGACATAGGTCTTTAGCCCTGCTTGGGTTAGAAATACCTCATTTTAGGACTGGAAGTGCACCAGCCAGGGCCTGATTGTGTATAATGAAGCCTATTTCAAAATAACCTCTCCGAATTTAGAATCCGTTAGTCGTTGACCGAATTTTTTGCAGTCATACAGCGGTGACAATTTCGTCTACAGATATTGCAACTTTCTTTTATTATTGATAATGTGTAAGATTCGTGTTTAATAATGTCATCATTTGGCGACTTTAAGATTAATAAGGATTGTTCACAGAGATCATGCAAAGGAACAAATCACGAAAATACTGTGACTACGTGTAATTTGAACTTAACATGGAATTATTTCAGATAAGATTAATCGTATTGATAATGACCTTCTTGAAGAACATATGACTTAGGATCATAAGATTAATCTAATGATAGATCACAGTATGTTGTATCATTCACTGCCTTTAAAATGAGGGAAAGAAAATCCTGGTTCTAGATAAATACCCATTTGAAAACAACTAAAGACAAAAATATTTTAAATCAAAGAACATTATTAGAGTATCATGGACGAGATGAATTTAGTGAAATGCTTACAGTCCACCACTCCAGCTGCTGTATGTTTTAACGTTTGCCTCCGCACGCACCGTTATGTGTCCTTCAGCTTCACTAACAAAACCACTGAGATAATACTTGGACAAGTACAGCCTTAGAGATCAAAGCAGATTGCTTAAAGTGTATGAAATTAGCTTTTAGTTACGACTAGCTCCTTCGATTGGCCTCGAACTAACTTAGATCGTTTTGGGATCAGGACTAAGGCCTTCTTCACAACACCCTCACCCTCACTAAACTGCTTTCTCACTACACCCACTCTTCGTTACACGTTAGTGTTATTTGCCGTTCACCTGAACCTCATGGGGAAGGTCAAAAGCCATCACTACACCATGGACACCATTCACCTGTTACTTGAACCTTATGGGTCAGGATTAAGGCCATCTTAGCACCATTATCTTCATGCACCAGTGGTGCTTGATCTAACCCTAACAGGTCTTTGACCTGACTTAAAAGGGTCATGTCAGAGGCCAACTGCACTACACTCTCATCTTCCTTACAGACTAGACATAATTAGCCATTAGCCTCAACCTTTCAGTTCAGAGGCCGTCACTACTACACCTCTGTATTCATTGCACCCTTACCTTTAATGCATTCTCACTTGCACTAAACGCTCGATACAAGTGGCTTTGAACCTAAGTTGCATCACTTAATTTAGATTGTGGTAAAGATGAGGGTGCCAAGGCTTACCAGCTTAGGGGTGATGGCTATTTTTTTACAATTTAGTTTTTTTTCACAGACACAAACACCATTACTGAAATATGGATTTTCCTCATGGATACAACTCTGGTACTTAATTTCGGGTTAAATAACTGGCAAAGGAACTAAGAGTTCCTGGTTTTGGATGTCATCAAGGTAAGTTTTCCCAGCATTTTGCGTTTGGGTATTCAATCGGCGGGGCTTTAAAGGAACGAAATGGTGAATTATTATTCATTCTAGCGCTTCAAGAAAACTCAGACTTGTTTTCTTTACTAAATCAGACGGGGTATTTGAACGGTCTCAAACACTGATGAACGCAGATACTAACGTAAAGGACTTTGCTGTTGGGAATGGGTTTCAATCAGTATGTTCACTTGTATGATTTTATGTGTACAAACGTTACTACATTAACTTTATCACGACTGTTAGTATCCTGCCTCATCCGGGTATGTGTCTCGCCTCGTGGCCTCCCTCCCTTTGCCCGCTTCGTGTCTTGGTCGTTTAGACAACAGCAGTAATATCATGACGCTTTCTTTATAGTCGTAACTGGCACTATACAATTTTGGTGCACTGAGTAAATGAAGATTTCCTTACCACGCAAGACTCGTACTGAATATTCTATTTTTTTCTACAAGTTTTACACAAGATTTTTCGAACGGAATTTTTATGTCAACTGTCCATAATGTACGAAAAAAAAATCACCTAATTTTTTTGTGTCTTTGTTTTCATGATGCCAAGTGCAACGCGCTCATTAGAAGATTAGCGTTGAATTGATCACTATGAATCATGAACTTATAGATACAATTAATGTAAGCTGTTGGATTTAATGGCTGTCAGCTGCAGAATGAATGTTCACTGTCAGAAATCGTAGACAAGAATCAAACATGTATTTATTTGTAAATAATTGTTGAGCTACATGTTGATGCACCAGAAAAAAGTGTACCACATTGCATATAGAGAGCCATTCCCGCAACCCAGCTTTTTACACTAAACTAGGTTAGGATGGGAGGCGGAGTACGAGTTGTGACGGGGCGGAGGTGCAGCCGGGATAATGTTTTGAAATTACATGGTGGCTCTGCCAGGGACGGCGTATTGTGTTCTTGTTGATGCCGACATCTTTAAGGACTTGACTTTATTCATGCCAGCATTGTAAAACGTGTGGATGAAATTTACAACTGTATTAACCAAGAACTGGAATTATTTTTTTCGACAGAGAGCACGGGAATTCTAGTATCGCGGGTTGGTGGTCTAGGGAACAGTTATCATTAAGCCATTTAACAAATTAATCGCCGTTCTCAGAATGTTAAACCATGCCACAAATTTAATCAAACATCCTCGTGTGAATATTTCCATAATGCATTTCCATGATCCATGGCACTAATTCACTAGCACTCAGGTAGATACAACAGTACCTTAACTTGGAAACCAGAAAATGCAAACAGCTGTTTTGTCGCTCGCTTTGTACAGTGCATAGTCTTCTGTTTGATAACTGGCAGCAGTTGAATGTATTCTCTCTTCATTGCAAGAACCGCCTGAGACATGACTCTTACCCTCCGTCTCCCATAACATCAAGTCTCCGTCTTAAGCCACTTACTAGGCTGTAATAGATATCCAGGGGAGGCTGTAATAGATATCTAGGGGAGGTGACATCATACGAAACAGCCGCTCGCTTTTCAGATGGATGTAGCTCGTGATGGTTTGGCGGTACCTATGGTAATCTGGACAGTGAAAAACGAAACAAAAGAAAAAGTGAAAACGCTTGGGAAGGGACAAGCGTTGCCTAAAAAGTAGAGATCTTACACACTTCTGAAAAATCTTGAATTCAAATAGTTACTCTGCAGTGAGAAACAACAAACCAGATACAGGATCTTAATATATGAGAGTTGATCATCGGCAACGAACCACAATGAATCCGAAGCTCAAGGACCTGGGAGCGCACTACATAAGCACAAGGTTTCGTAATGAAAATATTCATGGAACAAGTGGTTCGTGCTACACATGGTAATTTCAGCTTGGCAAACGCCTCAACCCCGCCTCTGTGCATTATGGTGATGAATGGATAAATGTTGGCGAAGCTTATCTCTGTATTTCATATTTTATTATTCGCTTTGCTACTGTTATGAGTTCTGAAGTGAAATATTATTCAACGAAGAGAAATTAAATGTAGCTTCCCCGCTTCCATCTAGACGAATTCTCGTTTTTAAAACACGAAATGTAGTCCCGTGTGTCTGTCAGCTGTTGACGACATGGACGTGACATCTGACGAATGTTTACGCACGACAGCTCAGGATTCTCACTTATCTTGTTTTGAAAACTTTTTTGTTCTGCTGATTTAAGATACGATTGTGTTATTTTGCTTAGATTTATGAGCATAATACATTTATCATAAGTTCGCAGTAGAGACTGTGGGATCTGTGATCAACTTGGTGGAAAATCGTACTCTTCCCTCTATCACCCCCACCCACACCCAGCCCTTGCAGGGCACAGCAGCATTCATTGTGTTGTTTCCTCATAGCTGAAGATACTTCTTCTGGACTTTTGTTTCACCAACAAGCTGAGCATTCATACATTCACGCTAAAGGATCAAATTACAGTTAATCTGACAAGTTAGGGTTTTCATGCCGATATGCAAAATATGACCTTGTAGTGATGTGGTCCCAGACTGTGGTGACTGGGGTCCTGAGGCGCACCCTCTGAGGGCAATGATCTACGTCGCCTGGCTAACACCGTGATCGTGTTCCCAGCTGAGCGGCGGTATTGATGAATTATGCATCGTTGCCTCACCGACGCGCTGCTCCTCCTTTGTGTGTTGGACGTTGCTCTTGTCTCTAGGGAAATGTGTTTTTGTGGCACATTCATGACATAAGCGCATGGCTGAAATGATCATTTGTAATGCTTTTATTAATTCTTTTTCGAGATATATCAATAATATTCGTTATCCCTCGGCTTTTATTATTAAATGTACTTATGCTTGTTCAACGAACCATTTTTTTTCATGTAGCCTGGTCATTAGGGTGAGTGGCGGGGAGCCAGGGTATTAGGGTAGGTGTCGGGTAACTTGGGCATTAGGGCAGCCTGTGCAGTAGGATGGGTAGCGAGTAGCCTAGGCGGTAGGTTAGATAGTTAGTAGTTTGGGCAACAGGGTGAGTGACTGGTAGCCTAGGTGTAGAGTGGGCGGTGGATTGCCGGAGAATTAGCATGGATGGCGGGTAGCCTGGGCATTAGCATGGATGGCAGTAGGATGGGTGGCTCATAGTCTGGAAAGTAGGCTAGGTAGCGGTTAGCCTGGGAAGTAGGGAGGAAAGAGGGTAGTCTCGGGATTAGGATGGAAGACAGGTAGAATGGACATTAGGATGGATGGCGGGTAGCCTGGGCAGTAGAATGGGTAGCGGATAGCCTGGAAGTAGGAAGGGAGGCGGGTAGCATGGGCAGTGGGAAGATTGGCGGGTAGCTTGGATAGTAAGATGGATTATGGTTAACCTAAGCATTAGGGTGGATGATGAGTAGCCTGGGTAGGTGGTGAGTAGTCTGGATAGTAGAGTGGGTGGTATGTAGCCTAGGTAGCAGGGAGGGTGGCGGGTAGCTTGGGCAGTAGGGTCGATGTTTGAGTAGTCTGGAAATTAGGCGTTGGCTAGCCAGGGAAGTTGGGAGGGAGACGGGTAGACGCCACTGCGGCACTAGAAACAAACGTTTCCGGCGAAGGTAAACAAGCAAGGCATAAACTTTAGTTCTTAAGACATCTTATTCGTAAACTAGCCCGTTACGTAATGAGAAAGCTGTAAATATTTGGAGGATTCTTTGGGTGTAGTTCTTTGCCACGTTCTCCCTTGCTATGCTGGTTAACCGTGCAATGCTGGGTTGCTAAGCTGGTTAACCTTGCAAAGCTGGGTTGCTTTGCTGGTTAAGCTTGCAAAGCTAGGCAAAATGATTTATGGCTCTACTCAAAATATTTAAAACTGGTTAAGGCGAGAACGACAGCACTGTTAAAGTAGGTTCTATAGCTTTCCTAAAAGCGAAACGCATTATTTATAAGCTAACTACTGGTCTCTTGCTAGCATATGCTCTAATGCCTTGGTGTTAACGCACACTTAACTTCCTAAATTTTGCTATGCTGTTTTATATTAAGAATTTTCCGGTTTAACATCCCCCTCCCTCCTTCAGTGGAAGGCATGAACTTTTATTACATAATAGTTATTTTCCTTAGGATTATGTCACTCGTGTGTTGCCACAACTGTGCATTCGTCTTTATACTTGTCTTTTGTACATTTCAATCTGTGTCTCCTTGTTGTCAGCCATTCTCCGTTCCACACCAGAAAATGGATGTTTTGTCCTGTCATAATGTACATACAATTCATATGGTTCTCGTTTGATATTTTTCTTACGGTATATATTCACCTTTCTCATCAGACTAGATTCCAATGGAGCTTTTGATGCGATCAATCCATCTCATTCTAGGAAGTCATACAAGACGTTGGGGGTAAACTTTGATGTTAAGGTCTACTGCAATTTATCCTCCATCCCCTGCTCTTAGAATTTGTATTGTTGGTCCGAAGCCACTGTAACAATATAATGCAATCATCATGGCTGGGCAGAGTTGCAACTGCATCTAACTTTGACTGTCTTGCGCGACAAAAATTGCAGTGGTTTTTATGTACAAGCGAAACAACAAAACTGTTCTCACAAACCTATACTGACGTCAGACTCCAGTCTCCTGCTTGCAGGATGGAAACTGAGTGGTGCTTCACCTTTTATCAAAACACATCCCACCCGGGAACCAGGTTAATGGCTGGCAACGACCCGCATCGGCAAGGAGGAGAGACGGGAACTTTGCTCTGTGTCCTGAAATAATTGATGATTTCTGTGTCCTATCTTGTTCCAGCACTTTCGTTTTTCTTTCTCTTCGGTCTGTATTTAACGTTTCCTTTCATTTTCTTTTTTGCACATTCACATTGTTGAAAGAGAAAATACGCTTGATAAAATTTGGGTCATTTACTGTTGTAGAATTATAAATCCAACTCGTGCAAAAAAAAAAAGTAATTTAAACCAAGAAATATGAACTTTGCGTAATGTATAGTAAATAACTAGAATCATTCCACCCAATTCGGAAAACGTGTTAATGGGAAACTTATCGATATGATAAAGCAACTGGTTTAGGATTTCCTGGAAAAAGTTATTGTTGTGAACAAAGCAATTGTTTAAAATCACTGTTATTTTGTTGGTTCGTCCATCCACTCTTGAAGAACTGTTTGCTTTTAGGACACCAGGTTGTTTGATCTGCAGTTTTTTTTTATTGTTATTTACAGCACCACATGCTATGGCTTGGGTAAGACATTACAGGCACTCGGAAAACTAATTTTTCACAGCACATCTTTGCCCCCTTATCATGTTCCAACATTCTGTTTAAGGAAGTTCCTCAAAGTACGCACTTTCTCTTCCCACTGAATTGGAATGAAGCTGGTGTCTGATGTGTGTGCGTGTACCTGGTATCCCTCTATTGATGCGTGAATTTTACGACAGTTTTGTCTATAAATGACTTGTCAGTATAGAGCCCGAAGGCAGGGAGTGAATAAATAGCTGGGAGGCGGTGGCTCTGACCACGGTTATTAAAAATTTCGTAAAGACAGTTTTTGAAGCTGAGAGTTGGCAGTAATTTCAAAGCACAATAATTTAATAAACTGGCAGTTACTGAATTACAGATTAGCCGGGTCTTTGCTTGGTCTTTGTTTAACTGACGGCCTATTCTGAGGTCAGTTTGATAAACCGTAATGGAATGTCTGGCATCAGTTTACGTTGAAATAAGGGAAATTGCTCTAAATTAGGTTTTGCGACCGTCTTTTTTAACACCAGTTTAATGCCTCCAGTTTTCGAGACCGTGATAGTATAAATTAATGTCTTTTGAGAGCGTGGGTTTATAGGCCCGTTAATGTAATATTAGAACCATGTTCTTCAGGATGGTTTGTTCCGGAATGAATTGAAACAATAACTATGGTAATTTCCCAGAAAAGTCTACCACTTTTTGGACTTCTGCTTCTTCATAATATATGTAGAGTCACATTTTTGTCACTGCTGGGATTAACCACAGTTGCCAGAAAATGAATAATGTGCGTGTCTTGGTAGAACATTAATATTCATCTCCAGCTGCTATTTCGATCATAAATAGCTTTTGTACCGTATACTTTGGGTCGTTACCCAAAATGTACAAAACAAAGTTAATGGAAGCTCCTCCTCTGGCCACAAGAAACTGATGTAAATTTCGTGGTTTGGCATCATAAAAACTGGTTTGTGGTTAGCTGTCGCAAGCATAAGCATCAGATTTCGCAAAATAAAAAAAGTCACAGAGCCGCTAAACATACACCTGTCATTATGCGCATACCCGCACAAGATGAATTTTCTGCCTAATCATATATTATTTTAGGATACAAAACGAGTATGAGCAACCGGTTTACAGTGGCGTTCGTGTGCGTGTAAATTTCCTTAAGGTGACTGACGTACGTAGAAACGTCATGCATTAGGATTGACTTGCAGATGTCGGTTAAGACATGAACTTGATTTTCATCCGGCATAGAAACGTGATTTCAGTCGTCACCTTGAACGACACCGGCAATGAAGAGAAGCGTTCATTAATACTCTAAATTTACATGACTACGTTATAGTTTAGTTCACAATTCTATTCCTATTCGCTTCGGTGGTGTTTTCTGTATAGCTTTTTATTTTTTTTCTTGAGAGAAAATTACGAATGAGGGAGTGGTGTCTGTTGTCTGGCCGAGCTGTCCGTTGGTGAAGAGTGGAATGCTGTTGTGGGTGAGCAGCGCTCCCAGACGCCGCCACCTCACCACCCAGGGTCATTTGGGTGATAACCTGCTCCTCTATACCAAACCTGCCTCCGCCGTACCACAGGAACGCTAGAGGTCACAGGGTATTGTCCTGTGTAAAAGATGAAAACTAAAAGAAATGTGAAAGCACTGCTTTGGCTGTCTTTCCAAAATAACCCAGCCTAAACTAACTGCATATCGAAAGGATTCGGTCAAGTTATTTATTTCATGTATCTATAATTGCCACAGGAATTACTCCAGGACTCTTTTCCAGGAGCTTGTGCAGCCCTTAAGCTGCGCTACTTCAAGTAGCAGAGAAGTGATTAACCCCTTTCGAGTAAGTGCTTTGACGAACCTTTACTTCTGTGATATAGCATCGCCAAAGGTGATTTTATTTTTTAACTAGAGGTCTAACCTCATGCATGCGGAGCACGGTAACACACACACACACACACACACACACACACACACATATAGATAC
>JAYMFT010209170.1:0-11537 GCA_038088735.1 Panulirus argus | reverse complement strand
GAGAGAGAGAGAGAGAGAGAGAGAGAGAGAATTCGTGTTCCCCATCACTAACCTTCGCCCAGTATACTGGGAAAGTAAACGGGTTATCAGTTTCTTCGTATCCTGCTGGGTATCAAAACTTTCATTCATACATATTGTATAAATAATGCCCTCCACAGATTGTATAAAAGACCCGAGAAGTCAATATACATCCATTTCAATATTGCTTGGTTAAGTTTAGCCCCTCGAGCGGAAGAGTATTTTCCTTGGAGCTCTGTGTTATAACCTTCAGCCACGATGATTCTGTTTAGCAAAACTTGCGTTCTTACCTTTATTTGCTTGTAGTTGGTTGAAAGTCAGTATAATCTGAAGAGTTAACAGGAGCAGCTTCGCAAAAGTCTATATCTAAAGCCATCAAACTTGGGTGATAAACAAGCACCAGTTTTGGTCAGTGTTCATGACGCGGCATACTGATGTACTTCTATTGCTGTTTCCAGGGCTCTGCGCAATTACAAAGTCCACGGAATGAGAGCAGTCGAAGACTTTATACATGGCATTAAAGAATTATTTGAGTAAATATTTTTTTTTGTATATCATATATATGTATATTATAAACCCTCAATGCAGTCCTGAAGACTAAGCTGTGGTTGGCTGAGGCCAGTCAGGTGGGCGGGGCTAAGGTATCGGACCACTATCCTAATCCACTCAGAAGCGCCACCTACACTTTTCTACGTAGTTCTCTTCGACTTTGTAGTGTGTAGCAAAAACCCAAACGACGCAACAGTAACTAAAGACCTTAGATATCCTTATTTCACACTCTTAAATCTCAATTAAAGCCATAACTCCGTTACCAGTAAAGAGACACGGTATGTGTAAACATGCTATCTTGAATTTGTCATTGAGGTATCAGCTCGGGAACTGACATTCTCAATAAACATTTGCAGTTATATACAAGTATCTCTTAAGTCCGTAAGACATTGTTAATAACTGCTAAAGACTCCATAAGACATTTGTTAATAAATGCTAAAGACTGCAGTAAGTTACACATGCCTTCCTAGGCAAGAGGCCAAGGCTGCCTTATCACAGGAATTTTCCACTCGCTGCTCAGAAAATGTTCAAATGATTTCTCAGAAACCATCATGGCTAGCGCACAGATGGTCATAACTTTGAACAGATCATCAGGAAATTGTTGTTTAAAACTGTGGAAATGCACATTAGGAAATCTCAGAAGTCGTGACATGTATATAGATATTGACAAAAATCAGAAGTCATCATGATATACTGATGTATATAGGTATCAACATAAAAATTTGATTTTCTAATTGTCTGTTTCTAAGGGACAAAAATAAATGGAAGAGTCTCCTACCAACCACGGGGAAGGTGGGGAAATAAGCTATGGATTCCATACGAGAAATTTCGATCATTAAAGACGGATGTCTACGCGGCTGAGACTTAAATAGTATGCCAGGCTGAGACTGTTTTAGTTTGATAATATAACACTAATATCGTTTCATGTATACAAAAAAGAAAACGGGAGCGGTACACGAACCTCTTGGCATTTGCAGCGGCCATTTTTGGAGAATATATATATATATATATATATATCCTCATCCAGCTATTTACCTTCCTTGACTTTCATTATCAAACTATAATTCACCATGCGGGTCCTCAGCCGGTGTTTTTGCAAAATCCAAATTAATACGGTACATTTCTACGACAATAATGTGCCGCTACAATATGGGTGCTGTAGTTCCCCGGCCAACATGTCAGCCAGACCAAGAATCAGGTGTGTGTAACACTACACACACGAGTACCACTGCAGCTGCAGGTCTTGACCGTACCTTCCATTCCTCCAGCACTGCGCTTCCTTCAGCTGTGACGTTTCTAGAACCTAGTGAGAGGCTCGGCGCTCTGCAAGTTGTGAACATAGTGCAACATAGCAAATAAAAATTAGCTCCTTTCCCTGCCATGGTTTTGTATTCCGCCACATGATCACAGACTAAATATTGAGACGGTAAACTACTGCCCACTGTATGTGCACGAAACCCAGTGGAAAAACTTGCAATCCACCTCCAAGGGATGCCAAGCGTCCCTGTAACCGGCAATTCTTGCCTCAACTTGAACCAACTAGTGTTGGAAAGTTGTGACATCGTCATTATGAAAATGAGACACTCAGTAAAACGAAATTATTGAAATCAGCGTAGAAGAATGGCCATAACTTCCGTCCAGATGCTCCCCTTACAAATACAGCCTCTAGACCCAGGCGTCCTTCTTGGAACCCGTTTGTTGCCAGGCCACTTTTTTGTGCTTACCTAACTTCACTGTAGCGTCCGGCTTGGTGAAGTTTGAGAATACTTATCGGCCAATTTAAACCAGCAGCTTCTATGTACTTTCATCACTTCCTTCTATATTCCTATATTCCTCCTATATTCCTATCACTTGGTACCATTGTCTGCTCCCGGCCTCACCACGTCTGGTCTTCCTCCACAGGTGAGGATCCAAACGCAAGACTTCAACAACCCACGCTACAGGGGAACGTGGCACTGCATCACCGACACCGTCAGGAAGGAGTCGGTACGTTTCCCTGAGGCTGTTGCAGTCTTACACAACAAGCCTTCCTTCACTTATTGCCAGTTCCCTGTACTCTGGTCCCATGATAAATGAAATGTATCCATGCTTGTATCTGATACGACGCCTGTCACCTGTAATGATTCACTTCATTGTCGCTTTAGCCAAATGAGACTTTCCCGTTCACCATGGTTACCACAAACCTTTACCTGCAACTCACTTTCATGATCTTAACCCCTGCCTTTTACCCACAGGTCCGTGGCCTATACAAGGGCATGTCATCGCCCATGGCAGGAGTGGCTTTCGTCAACGCCATTGTCTTCGGTGTCCACGGCAACATGTCCAAACACATTAAGGATCCAGAATCCCTCAGGTGAGCAAGACTAAAACCTTTATGCACACGTCATGCATGAGTAAGGGCTTGTGGATGTCATGATGGGTATTACAGTATTCTACCACACGTTGGCAGTTCTAATGAAACAATGGATGAGGTAAATAACTGGTATCAGACTTTATCCTTAAACTGAATTACTAAACCATTAGAGTTAAAGGAGCTCTTATGTTACGATGCTGATCATCCATCGCACTGTTAACCTCTTGAGCACGAGAGTGCGACCCTTTGGCATAATAGCGTAACCTTTGACCCTTAAAGGTCAGGCCTTTATGTGCTGTTGCTATTACTGTTGTCAGTTCTTTATCGTTATCGACGTTACTGTTGTTGTCTTCCGACAGTTACTGGGTCAACGGGTAGGTAGGGCAGGAGAGGATGAGCTGGGTCGTAGTAACAACTACTATCATCCTGCCTGTGCTAACAGTCACCACCCTTGCCCACCATAGGTCCCAGGTTCTGTGCGGAGCCACAGCCGGGCTCTTCCAGTCCTTCGTGTCCTCACCCATGGAACTGGTGAAGACCCGCGTCCAGCTACAGACAGAAGCCTCCGCGGCAAGAGTCAAGTGTCTGTCTACCGCATCGTCCTCCTCCACCACCGTCACCAATTGCACCAGCTACAACAGCCCGTTGGACTGCCTCAGGAAGATCTACACCATGGACGGCTGGAGGGGAATGTTCAGGGGACAACTCATCACTATCTACAGAGATGTAAGTCTTCCACACACAGCTGTACACGTGTTGCAAGTACTTTTGGGTGTCATTCACCATCCCGCCAGTCTAGATGATTCTACGATAACCTTTAGAAATATGATTTTGTGTCTCATATATTCTCTTGATACTTCCTCCCCTTTTTTGTTTGAACGCCAACGCCAGCTTCACTATCTCTACCCCAACTCCCTCCGACGTTATAAGGGCTCTCTTGAGTCAAAGGCCGGCCTGACACCTTCCACATTCCACGTATTGTACCCTATGCACACGCCGTACTTGCCTACACCCCCGATATGATTTTCATATGAATACTTACAAAAAATGAAGGCCATGATAATAAAAATGTTAGTTTGGTAATCTAATATTTCTAAAGTGAAAGTGACTGTGGACGGGCTGTGAGTGACAATTTGTATGGACCACTGATTAAAACTCTTGAGCACGGTGGAACGACCTTTAAGCACAACGGCAGGGCACTTGGGTACAATGTCCAGGCCTTACACCTAAACTTTAAAGGCTTAGATCATAATACCCAAGGGTTTTGTCTTTAAGTTCAAGGGTCGTTGGGTTATACTCAAGAATCGACCTCCGTGCTCAAGGGGTTAAAGGTTAAAAGTTACATCATAAAGGATAATGTTACTTTTATGAGGGGAATATCATCCTTAAGTACTCAATCCTGTTGGAGCCATCACTAGACCTAACCTGACGTGTTTGTGTCTACGGCAGGTGCCGGGCTTCGCCTCTTACTTCTTAACCTACGAGTACCTGACTCGAGCTTGGGCCAGCAAGGATGGCAACGTGTCGCCCGCCGCTGTCCTCGTCGCTGGAGGCTCCGCGGGCGCTGCCTCCTGGGTGTTGACCTACCCCATCGACGTCGTCAAGTCCAGACTGCAGGTAAGTAGTCGGCTGATGTCTCTGTTGTGTCCTCTTGTCGTTTCTAAGGGTGGTTCTGCTAACACTGACTCAAATTACTATATGTCTTTTTGATTACACTAAAAGAGTGTGACCTAATTTCCTGTCAGAGTGCTAGGAAAAAGTATATGCATTGCGAGTGCGGTGAAGTTCAGTAAACGATTTCATTATAAATAATACATCCAGCTGAACTGACACTTAACGTGCGTGAGGATGTGGAGGTGTTTTGGGTTAAGGTTCCGCCCACATTACACCCACGCCAGACTGGCACCAACATTTGCTGCGTGGTCTCCCTCCGCGCCCCTCAATTAGGGAGGCACTTGTAGAGTACCGTACCTGCACATCTGACACACTCAGGACGAGGTTCTTTTATTCTAAGTTTATGATGTGTGGAGGATTTCAGTGAGATAGACACCACCAACCTTCAAAACCAACTACATCAATCTCAGATTGTTCAATTTCCCACACACGGTCAAAACACGACCTGATTCTTACCAACAGGCTAACCGATACTTACCTCCCGAGCTTCTCTCCCCTCATGGACGCAGCCCTCATTTGTTAGTGTTGTGTTCCCCCCACCAACTTCTACGAAAAGCGAGCAGAAGCCAAAACTTATCGCCCACTTACTGAATAGCGATGAGAAAGTTTGGTTGATGGGGAACATGTCATCACTGGACTGACGTGACCAGCAAGGATGATGCTGAAATTCTGTGGGAGAAGTGTCACGAAAGCTGTAGCCTGGCCTGCCAAAAGAAAACGATAACACTACACCCGGCCGACGCTTACTCCATCACCTACCGGCCAATGTTGCCAGCAAAAAACATCTTGTCACTCCTCTATCCAAATCCACCAACCCAGAGTCTTTTAACAGCTTAAGTCCTGTTGCAATCACTCCAATCTGCAGTCTAATATGTGAAAGTTTTGTGTTGGGGCCTATGATGACACTGGTGATTCAATTGACCCTTACTAGTTTGGAAATATGAAGTTTTCCTCCACCACTCCTACACTTCATTTACGGCAACTTAAGAAACGCAAAACCTCGGTGGCACTCACCTTCGTAGACTTCACTTAGGTTTTTGATCAGTAAATCACAACATCATGAAGAAAACTTTCGTCCTGGACATATGGGGGTGTCCCGTCTCCTGGCTGGCGGACTTTCTAGAAGACCGGGCGACACCAAACCGTCTGCTTTAGAAGAGCCACTTCGGTATCACTACCCCTAACATGTGGTGTACCACAGGGCGCCAAGATGGGACCGCTCTGCTTCCACATCCTTATCAATGACACCTTGAATGACACAAAACACCGCTGGAGGTACGAAGACGACTCTACCTGGGCATCACTGTCAACAACAGCTCTCCTGACTTCAGTGCCCTTCAGCATATCAACAACCTTCAAGAGTGGACTGCAGCCGACGACTTCACCATTAACCACACCAGGACTGCACGATGCACATCAACCGAGGCGCAAATAACATCCTGCCCCTGACATCATTCGGGTGTTCAGAGACTTTAAACTTCTTGGGGGTCACTGTAGACGACGGTTTCAACTGAGAATCATGTCAGCACTATCGTTAAATCATCCTCATACCAACTGTACCTTCGCCGAATGAAATTGCTAGGTGTCCCACCAGTTGAGCTCAGGAATGTCTATACCATCTTCATTCTACCTAAGCTCACGTATGACTCTTCTTCACTAACAGCTACACAGAGGGACCAGCTAGAAAGAGTGCAGACTCATCCTGGAGCCTTCTTACACCACTAACCAAGAAGTCCTCATCTCTTAACCTGTCCACTCTCTCCGATCAGCACCGGCAGCTGTGAATTAAGATGTGTTGGGGTTTTAGGCCTATCGACTGCCTCCAAGGGTCATTAAGGCCGGCAACGTCCAGTGGCACAATTCACACCCCAACCTCTTGCTCAGGGGGGTCGGTAACCTCCCAGCAGTGTGGTGAAACAATCTCCGGGGAGCAACCGGGATCCGAACGCACTGCCACTGAGTGGCTCGCAACGCCCTAACCCACCACACCGCCAATGCGGCTTCCCGGCAGCTCGCCCGGCAGTTTGGCTATAAACTGCTGATTCCCCCCTTCACGCATAACCCCCCTCCCCCCCGACGCCCCAGAAATACGACCGCCGTTCGTCACCACAATCGACTTGCTCCAATTAGAGCTTGTACCGACAGTTATAAGAAAAGTCCTATACTTATCACTGTGAACTTCATATACAATCTATGAACATATGCATAGCTATGCAAGCGAACAGCTCAGTTTTCCGTTAGGCTGTGTGGTATGTCAACTACTGTATTACTATAACTATTCATCACAATGTTCAATCAAGTGCATAAAGAATTAAACACACTATTTACTCTGTAAACATCCCTTTATATCTGCCACTCAGACTACCTAGATGTGCCTCACCCATATACTTATCTAAAGTGTGGTAATAACCAGCTCACCCTAATCTTAAGCTCATGCAAGATTGGTTAACTAGCAACTGTTACGACCTCCTGGTTCTCTAGTATCTGTAATACTTTCATCTGTGTTTTTTCAGCCGACTGGCTGCCTAAATCCCATAAACTCATATACTTATTTTGTTAGATAACAAGAACTCCAAGTTTTCTACAACTAACTTGACTGTCGATGTTGCAGGCTGACGGTATACGAGGAGCCAGCAAGTACAAGGGCATCATACACTGTGCCAAGGCCAGCATCGCCGCCGAGGGCATGGGAGTCATGTTCCGCGGGTTGAATTCCTCCCTCCTCCGCGCCTTCCCCACCAACGCCGCCACCTTCGCCGTCGTCACCTGGACCTTGAAGCTGTGCCAGGCGCAAGAGGAGAAGAACGAGATGCATCAGTCCTGGAGGGACGTCCTGGCTCGTGGCGAGGTATTGGTCAAGGCTGCAGGCATCCCGGCGGCTCTACAGCTCAGGCTAGAACACCACAGCAAGTGGCAAGGCGCGCTCTCCTTGCTCCCTCAGGTCCATGCTGCCTCCAGCATGAACTTCTGTTCAGAGGAGGAGGAAGAAAGTGATGAGGAGATCCATGGAAACAGATGTAAATGTAACGAGAAGCGTAATACTTACTGCGGTGTTGGAAGAATACCAGACTTTTTAAGTTCTGTGTCAGTTCGACAAGATGGCGGCGAGACCCAGAATCACAGCGGTGTGTGGGCCAGAGGCTGTGGCTTCCTCTCTTGCAGAAGAAGGTCCTTGTGGGCGCTCACGCAACACCAACATAACCTTAGCATTGTTTTATAAATTCATCTATCGTACGCATTCCGATCCCACAAGCGACACTGTTTGCACTGAGTGAGATATTTATATGGTATTTTTTTTCATAAGCATTTTGAACAGTTTTCAAAACATTTGATTAGTTTATGTTATGTTAATATCAAAAACTGCATTGACAACACTGTCGGTTGCGTGGGTCGATCAAATAATGACAAAACGTTCTGTCCTGGTACAGTTCTTAAGGTTATTTTATCTATATATGTAGATAGTTTTTTATATAATCCTCTTATAGAGGATGTAGTCATGTAAGCTGTGTACATTCGGAGTCATTCACCGTTTTCTGTACTGGTTTGAGTCGCCTCTCAAGCCCCCACATGGAGTTGAACACTGTGAGTACGATGACCGCCCTTGAGCACGATGACTAATCGTCGTATTCACCTTAAGGTACAAAGTTGTCGTACTCAAGGGGTTTAACCCATATACTTCACTTAACTTTGTGCAGGTCGGAGTCGACTCGTTGGTCCCATATCTCAAATCAAGCATTCCGATGCGCTTTCATTGTTCCTCTTAGACGTTTGCCACATGACAAGGGCGTCCTAGGCCTGGTGCCCACGCCCCAGTTTATCCTAAGCACCGTAAAATGAATTGCTTGTACATACGTACAAGCTTCTCTCCTCTTTTTGTATAAATGCTCTGCTTAACTTATATATTTGTCCCACCTTACAGGTCCGCCATCAATATATATATATATATATATATATATATATATATATATATATATATATATAAATCTTGTATCATAAAAAAAATGGCCGTGAATGATCCCAGTGTTTTGTCTCAGGCACCCCTTTCATCAGCATATTTATTTCATAGGTTAAGGAAAATTAAGATAAATCTCAGTAAACATAGAGGGGTGCATGGGAAAACAATGTTTCTCAGTATGACTGCACGATCTGTATATTGCTACTGGCAGGATTTATATTTCTCCAATGATAATGTTATTTGTCTGGTTAATTAAGTTGAAAAGTCGTTTTAGTCAACTAGATGTCGCCAGACTCGGTTCGCTGCACGAGAGGAACATGTCTAAAGGTAGGACAACCCAGGCCTCTCATACGTTCCTTCCTGATGATACATCGTCATGAACCTTGTAACACCAGGTATCGTACTTAGTAACTATCTGCCGATGGGTAGGCTGTCACAGCTTAAGCGCAAGCCTCGCCAATTGAAGCTCTTCCTTAAGTCCTCTCATGTCTCTGTAACCAGTACCTAAAGACATGAGATGTAACACATTTGCTTCTCCTTGTTACATAAATCCCGTCTTCCGAGTCAAACTATACCATTACGGTCCTACTATTGCTAGCCTAATGGTGAGGCGGAAACCTGTTTACAGGTGGATGGAGGCCTTATAGACATCGCTGCTCCTAACGCCATAAATTTAGAATTCAACTTAGAACAAATTCTAATATTCTATATTTGTGGATACAAATACCTATGTACAGTAATTTGCTTTCACTGAGCTACCGATGCGGAGGCTTTGAAACCATTCCAAGTGTGTTTACCAAAGCCTTGTAGTCAGTAAATACTCATGATAAACAAAGCTAGTTACAGTATTTTGGTTATCCGAAGTCTGCTCCTTGCCTTTTATGCACCAAGTATTGTTCCTATTACGCTATATGGAAAAAGTACATTGTGCCTCCTTTGGTATGTCTTAGACCTTCTGACCGATTTTTTTTTCTTTTTATACAACTCAGTTGCTTATTACTCCAGCCCTCGGGAATAATAGCACCTGATATAAACCCAAAAACCTTAAAAAACATACAAATTTACATCAAGGCTGGCTTTGCTGTTCATAGGTTAAAAATTGATAGAATAACAGTCGAGTGGAGTAGCAAGGGCCAACCTTGCTTTAAATGCTGCACCACATAAGTGGAATCTTTGTTACTTCTTGCTTTTTTACCAGCCTCATATATCTACAGAAATTGTGACCAACGTAGGCATTTACCCAGGTTGTTCAACTAAGTATTGATAGAATACAGGCTACAATAATGTTGAATGTAAGATTATCTACGATTATATCATAGGTTTTACAACAAATTTAAGGATTGGATTGTCTGTTATTAATCACAATATTCATTTTATTCACGTCCAATAAATTTGTTATCCAACTTTATTATAAAGTTTTGGTTTGATATGGAAAATCATTTGAATGATGATTGTACATTGACTAAATCTATTAGTTTTAATGCCTCCAGTATAGCCAATTGTACAGTTAAACACTATAGAGAAAATTAAAACTGCATCTCTCAAACAACCTTGGTTACTAGAACAGCAATGTAGCCTGAAATAAAATTTCTTATTCACTCAGTAAACATAATTATCCTTAAGTACCAACTTGTGTAACAATAGTAACAGTTTAGGGAGCCTGCACCTGTGTTTGTGTTTTTCTAACTATTTGTATGCGACTTTGCAATGTTGTTATGTCTCGTTTTCTTCTACTATCACAACAGATATTTACTTTATTAATATTTGTGGTACACTCAACTTCTTATGGTAGTGTACCTTACCATGGTTACTTTAAAAGGAAAACTTAATTTCTTTACAGTATTTCCTCGTTCTGCCACTATATGTAACTCATAGTCATGACCTCTTGCCCTTCTCTCCGAAGGTGTTACATACTGCTATTTAAATTTCTTTCCCGTCCTTTCACATATTCAAACACCATACTTGTATCAGCTCGTTTTTCGTTTTTCTAAGGTTTGAGGATTAAATTCTTTTCCTGTCTTTCCTCACAACTTGTCAGAGTAGGTGCCCAATGTAAGGGTGTTTTCTATACTCCTGTCCCATCTTGGGCAGACTAGTGCAAACATCACATGCGCCTCGAAGACTTTCTGCTTTTTCTTAACCTCCGTCAACCATCACATACTTCATACTAGAAGCTTCTGTTTCCATACCTCTATGGTTTTATGCAAGAAAAGAATATACTTAACCGCTTTACCTGCTTATTAAATATCTATACCAAGAACAATTATATCACCTTCCTTGATTTTAAGGCCTGTATGAACTAATCGAAAGTGATATAGGGGGCTGGATCTTTGCTTAACTGTCTATCATAAAGTCATGTTTCAAAGACACAAACGTGAAATCAAAGAGTTTGAACTTAGAACTCCTCAAGGCGTTGTACTTGGCCTCAACCTGTTCAATGCCCTTCATCAGTCAATGCCCCAAAAATACAGAACATCATATACTTGGTTATTCTTACGATATCATAATCAGCACCTCTGAGGATAATAATACTTACACTCACTATGCTCAAACTTGTATCTTATACTTGTGAAAGGTTAGGGTTTGTCATCTCTGCTGAGAAAACGAAAATCTTCAGCATATGGGCATGCATGGTGGAGCGGTTAGCGATGCTGTCCGTGACGCATTCACGTTTACATACTTTCATGTAATTAGCACCACAGGCTGCCCGGTGTCGGATCCGCATAGGTTTTATCGTGATTACAAGCAGTCGGTCGGTCCACTGTAAACCAACATTTCAGCCTCCCCTTTGGGGCTTCTCGATAAACTGGGTACCTGGCTTAGGATGGTATATCTATGAAGAACCTAAATGAGATGGCTTTGATGCGGGCATTCATTTGTTCGTCCCGTCTCGTCAGACAATAGAAAAGACACAGAGGACTGAGCCTTAGAGGGAAAATCCTCACTTGGCCCCTTCTCTGTTCCTCTTTTGGAAAAGCAGAAACTGGA
>JAYMFT010209159.1:0-11537 GCA_038088735.1 Panulirus argus | reverse complement strand
CCCTTGGAGCAACCCATTAGGTAGTAGGTTGTTGACAACAGCCGCCCAGGGTAGTACTACCGTCCTGACTGAGGAGCTTTAAAGTGGTGCTTGGAACCATCCTACACTCTCCATGTCAGGATTGCTGGTCTTACTTCCTGTCTCATTGAAACGGGACTACTTGGTTAGTCCTGCAATCTTCTCCTTACATGCACCACATACCTATTCAAACCTTGCTTTCTCAATAAACTCAGACTTGGGCAGGATATCTCAGTGGGGTACACAAAATCTTGTTAAGTTTAATGCCACTAAGACCTTTTCTACCCGTTTTTCTATCGAAAGCACCTCACAACTGTCGTATCTCCTTTGACGGTTCCGTAATTCCATCTCTTGACTCAGTGAACATACTTGGTGTTACTGTGACATAATCTTCCTTGGAAACCCGATATTACGGAAGTAGCTAAGTCTGCCTCTAAGGAACTGGGTGTCTGGTATAGATGAAACTTCTTTTCTTCTCAGCAGTTGCTCCATTTATACAAAGGATTGATTCTTCCCTGTATGGAGTACTGCCCACACATCTGGGATGGTTCTAGCTCTGTTCCCTTACTTGACCGAGTTGAGTCGAGAGTGGTCAGACTTATAAACTCTCCCAGGCTAGCTTCCAGATTTAATCCTTTTGCCCTAGCCGCAGTGTTGGTTTATTTTTCCTCTTCTAAAGGTATTATTTCGGTTCTCGCTCCTGAGAGCTGGTTGCTTGTATGCCCCCACCACTAGCTAGGACAAGCAATACTTAGCAAGCTGCATCGTCACATAATTACTCTGTGGTCGTTGGCAACTCAAGGATGGGCCGTTTTGGTAACTGTTTCTTTCCCTGCACGTCGAAGCTTTGGAACTCTCTACCTGCTCATGTCTTTCCCAGTAACTACGACCTGGCTCATTTTAAAAGACAGATTTTTCACTTCCTCCAAAATTCGCAAGAACTTTCCATTGTCTCTTGTTTTTCCCTTTCATAATCCTCTCGATATTTCTGTTAAGGCCCGACCTTTATGTGGACCTCTGTCAGTGACTGGAGCCTCCACCATAAAAGAAAACACGGTGTGTTGTGTGTTGTACCAGTTGTGCTCTCTTACTTCTTGTAGTACTGCACATTGAGCTGTAGTAGTAGTGTTATCTAAATGCTTGTAGTTCCACACTTTGTGTTGTATTAGTAATGTTATCTTTCTGCTTATAGTACCACATGTTGTGTCGTAGTAGTAATGTTACCTAAATGCTTGTAGCACCACACGTTTCGTCGTAGTAGTAGCAATTTCCTCACTTCTTGTAGTATCACACGTTGTGTTGTAGTAGTAATGCTATCTTATTGCTTGTAGTACCACACGTTGAGTTGTAGTAGTAGTGCTATCAAAACGCTTGTAGTACCGCACGTTGTGTTCAAACAGTAGTTTTATTTCACTTCTTGTAGTACTAGATGTTGTGTTGTAGCAGTAGTGTTATCATAGTGTTTGTCGTACCATACGTTGCGTTGTAGTAGTAATGTTATCTTTCTGTTTGTAGTACCACATATTGATTTGTGGGAGTAGAGTTATCTTAATGCTTGATGTACTACACCTCTACAGTTGTGTTGCAATAGCAGTGCTGTCTCACACCTGTACCATTGTGTTTAGTACAGTGTTATCTTATTGCTTGTAATATCACACATGCACCGTTTTTTGCAGCAGTAATGTTATCTTACTACTTGTAGTACCACACTCGTACCGTTGTGTTGTAGTAGTAGTGTTATCTCATTGCTTGTATTAGCAAACTTGGAATGTTGTGTTATAATAGTAGTATTATCATACTGCTTGTAGTGCCAAACTTGTACCGTTGTATTTCAGTAGCAGTGTTTTCATGCTTCTTGTGGTACCAAACTTGTGTCATTGTGTTATAGTAGTAGTTTTATCATACTGCTTGTGATATCAAATTCGTACCGTTGTGTTACAGCAGTAGTGTTACACTAAATGAAAATACAAAAGGAATTCAATAGCAACAGACCACTGGGTATTATCGAGGGTGTTTATTACACTAGAAGATATCAGAAAAACACAGAATAATGTGGTAAAAGTTAGAAGGTACACAGATGATTCAAAGAGAATAACCTGTAAAATATCAGTTTTAGTATGGAGGCACAGTTAACGAAAGTTGTGGACTTGAATCGAAGTACGAGTATTTATCAGGTCTATTCTTAAACGTATCTTAGTAATGCTTTCAACAGCTCAAACTTCGCTTCATTCGAGGTGCAGTAAATTGTTTGCCCACGAAATTGTATCCATTACTACGAGTAAGATCAGACGAATGAGGTCTTAAGTAACTTGATAGATCAAGCTCATCAATGCATTTGGTCATTCTGAATAATTATATTAGACCACCACTTAACCTTGTCTTTTGTAAGCTAAATAGCTTCAAGTCGTATATCTGATCTAGTAGTATTTGTTAGGTCTAGGCTGTACTCTCTCCATTCTGTCTGTCTTTTATTTAGGCAGGGTGACCAAAACTGAATTCAGCATTCAAGATGTGGACGAACCAATGAGTTGTAAAGAGTTAAGGTGATTTCCCTAGACTGAAAATCGAAGGCCTTTCCTATGAAACCAAGAATTTTGTTTGCTCTTTTCACTGCTTCACTGCGCAATGCTTACTTCGTTTCAGGTCACCACAGAGTATTACTCCGAAGTCTTTTTCCTCATTTACCTCTTTTCAGTTCAGCAGAATTCATGCCGTAGGTTGCCTTTTCATTTTTTTTATACCGATATGTAAAACTTTGCATTTATCGATAGTAAAATTATTTTGTCACTTATGAGCCTAGTTCATCAGTCAATGTCTGTTTTAAGGTGTACACGTTCAAGTTCATTTATAGATTTATTTCCTAGCTTAGTATCACCAGTGAATTTTGATTCCTTGCAATGCAGCCCATTATCAATATCATTGATATATATGAGAACGCGAGTCAGTCGTAAGATTGACCCTCTTGGCACTTCGCTTGTTACGGCTAACCATTCTGAGGCTTCATTATTAATCACTACTCTTTGTTTACGGCCAGTTAACCAATTTGCTATCCACTGAAGCACAACCCTTCATTGCCATGTGACGATTTTTTTCTTGCTTTAAATCTTTGATGCGGAAACTTATGGAAAGCGTTTCGAAAATCTAGATAGATAACATCAACTTTACAAAGGAATTCAGACAGCAACAGACTAACTGGTCCTTCGAGGCTGTCTGTGATAGTGGAAGAGACATGAATATTATAGATTAGTGTTGTAAAAGTAGAAATACGTACATATTAAATATAAGAAAATATATATACTTTTCATGTGGCTAAGGAGCCGCAGTTACTGTCGGTCTTGGATATGAAGCGGAAAATATATATGAAATCTATTCTTTAACGTATCCATGTTATTACTTGCAGCCACTCTGATTGGTAGATCATTCCATATGTTAACAATCCTGTTAAAGAAAAATCATTTTCCCTCATTCGAGGCAAAAGGTTTACTCATGAGTTTGTAACCATTACTACACGTGGTTTCATACGAATCTACCCCAAAGTGATTCGTTTTATCGAGATTATCGAAGGCTTTGACAGTTCTAAATCTCTGTGTTACATCACCAATTAATCTTCTCTTTTCTAAGCTAAACAGATTTCATTCGTTTAATCGGCTCTCAGAGGATTTGTTTCTCAGTCCGGGAATCGTCTTGGTAGCTCGTCTCTGTACTCTCTCCATTCTGTCTACGTCGTTCCTCAAGTAGGGTGATCAAAACTGAACGCAATATTCAAGACTGGGACACACGAGTGACTCGTAAAGAATAAGGATAATTTCCCTGGACTTAAATCCGATTGCCTTACTTATAAATCCGAGACTTTTGTTCGCCTTTTTAACTGCCTCCATGCACCGTTTGTTTGGCTTTAGATCACCAGAGATCATCAAGCTCAAATTTTTTTTTTTTTTGTCATCTATCTTTTGCAGTTCAAAAGAATTCTTACAGTAGGTTGCCTTTTCATATTTATTACCGACGTGTAAAACTTTGCGCTTATCGATATCGAAATACATTTGCCACTTATGAGCCCAGTCCAACAGTATTTCCTTGTTTGAAGCTGCAGACGTTCCGCTTTTGTTGTAGATTTGTTTCCCAACTTAGACTCGTCGACGAATTTCGATATCTTACAGTGCAGCCCACCATCAGCATCATTGATATATATGAGAAAAAAAAAACTTGTCTCACGATTGATCCTTGTGTTACACCACATGTAAATCTAACCGTCCTGAGGCGTGACCATTAATTACAACTCTTTTTTTAACGGTCACTCAACCAATTTTCCAGCCACAGAAGTACAACCTCATCTACATCATGTGACAACTTTAGTAGCCTTTGGTGTGGAGCTTTATCGAATGCTTTTTGACATCTGGATAGGTAACATCAGCTGCTTTACTTTCATCATACATGTGGATTATATCATTACAGAAATCGACCAGATTTGTCATACTTGAACGATTTCGTCGATAACCATGGTGAGGATCATTTATCAAGTAATGGTCCTATAATTAGCTTACAGTCTTATTCCGAATGATATTTTCCACAAATCTGCCAACTACAGACGTTACGCTGATTGGATGATAATATCCGGGCAGGGTAAGCTTCAATTCCTCTGGTACTTTCCCATAGCGAGGGACTTACTAAAGAGAGTAGTCAAGGGTTTAACTATCTCATTTTTCGCCTCTTTCATTGTCCTTGAATAAATCTTATCTGGTCCTACTGTTTTATCTATTTTCATTTCATTTAGTGCTGATAATACTATCTCTTCAACGCTTTTATCTACTTTTCGAAAAATGCTTTCCTTTCTTAGCAATGGAGATGGATTTGGGACATGAGCTGTATCGTCAACTGTAAACACAGATGCGAAGAAATCATTTAAAATAAGAACATAAGAAGTGAGGACACTGCAAAAGGCCTATTGGCCCATGCTAGGCAGGTCCTGTGTCTGTCAACCAACCGACTGATCCCATAAACACATCCAACCTCCGTTTGAAGCTCCCTAAAGACCTAGCTTCCACTACTGTACCTGGCAACTTTTTCCATAAATCTACTACTCTGTTCCCAAGCCGATGCTTACCCACATCCGACCTGAATCTACCATTTTCTAATCTAAATCAATTATTTCTTGTTCTCTCAGATGTCGCCATTCTAAGAACTTTATTCATGTTACTTTTATTAATGCCCTTAACCCATTTAAAAACTTCAATCATAACCCTCTAGCCCTGTTCCTCTTAAGTGAGTATAAACTCAGCCTTTTTAACCTTTCTTCATAAGTGAGGTTTCTAATTCCAAGAATCGCTTTTGTCATTCGCCTTTGTACTCTCTCTAAACAATCTATATAAACTGCATAGTATGGAGCCCAAAATTATATGTATAATCTAAATGTGGTCTCTCCAAAGCAAGATAAAGTTGCAATAATACTCTAGGAGTTTTATTTGCTAACAGTCCTATTAATGAACCCTAACATCCTAATAGCCTTATTAAGCACTGTAATACATTGTTGCCGAGTTTATTACAGCCCCTATTTTTGTATCATCGGCAGATTTACTAAAGTCGCTGGTTATTCCCATATCCAAATCAGTAATATACATATAACGAACAAGAGCGGTCCCAAGACTAACCCCTGAGGAACACCACCGGCTACATTGCCCCAGTCCGACGTAACTCTGTCGATGCATACCCTCCGTTCTCTGTCAGTGGGCCACGTCCGAATCCAATTGAATACACAACCCCCGATGCCGTGTGCCGCTATCTTTCTGGGCAGACGCTCATTAGGTACTCTGTCAAAAGCCTTGTTTAAGTCTAAGTATACAAAATCATAACTCTTACCCTGGTCAACAGTTTTATATACTTTATTAAAGAGGGAGAGAAGGTTACTGAAACATAACTTCCCTTTTGTAAGATTATGTTGTGAATCCCTAGTGAGATCATGTTTCTCCAAGTGTTCCCGTATTTTGTCCGCTATAATTGAATCAAGAAATTTTTCCACAATTGATGTTGAGTTGATGGGACGATGATTAGAGGCAATGGATCTATCCCTTTTCTTAAAAATGGAAACGACGTTTGCTGTCCTCCATTGCTTAGGAACTACGCCTGATTCCTAAGACTGTTTAAACAAATCTAAAAGCGGAACACTTGCTTCCTCCTTCATTCTTTCAAGACCCTCGCATAAACACCATCTGGCCCAGGACTCTTGTTTACTTTTGATCGTTCTGTTTGCTTCAAAATATCAAGTTCATTTATTTATATATCGCATAGCTTCCCGCTTTCGTCCCCGCTGTAGATTTGCTGTGGAACAGGAATGTTTTTATTATCCTCCTGCCTAAATACTGATATGAAGTGATCATCTAAAACTTCACAAATTTCAATCTCAGTATCAACTTATCCACCAGAATGCGATTTGATAGGTCCAGTTTTCTTCCTAGCCATCGTTCTGTACACTTGAAAAAATCCTTCGGCATTGATTTTTGCTTTGTTAACTATCTTAATTTCATAATTTCTCTTATCCTTCCTAATCTCTGATTTTACCATTACCTTAATTTGAATTAGCTGATCACTAAACTGTTTACCCCGTTTCTCCTTGTTGTACAAGCCCTTCTTCTGCCCTATAAGGTGTTTTATTTCATCATTTAGCCATTTTGGGTCGATATCGTTAGTCGTATATTGCCTATATGGAATATTCAATTCTTATCCACTTTTGATTGTTACCTGGAACCTTTCTACGGAAATCTCCACGCTATTAATGGTCTCCCCTGCCTCACCCTCACTTGACCAGACACCCGCTAAATTGATCTGAGTCACCTGACTGACCTGACCCCACACCATTTGACCTTACCCTATCTCCATTTAGTTCCACCCAAACAACACAAGCAAGGTATCTAAGCAGCCTACAAAGTTGGCCTTACGAAAGTCGGGAACGAACATTTCATTCTCCTTCCTGTTCACATCCTTCATTATAATGAATCTCTATTTCTTTGTGGTCACTATTATCTAACTGTCCTCTCACCTTAGCTTCATTCGAAAGGTTGTTTGCATGTGTCAGTAACAAATCTAAAATGTTATTACCCCTGGTTCCCTCAGAAATGTGCTGTGTTAGAAAACAATCTTGGTCTGTCTCCATAAATTCCTCTGATTCAACATCTGTATTATCTTCCCAGTTAATTGTACTGAAGTTGAAGTCACCTAGAATACATATACATTTTGATCACAAGCCTTCCAGATTTCATGAGTTTACATGAGGAAGATAGACAACAGGAGGCCTGACTGGCCCACGGCTAGGATGTCTGTTAAAAGAAAAAAAAGTTTAACTGGACAAGAAAATGTAATTCCTCTCAGCAATATTTTAAGCCATCACCGACCCCCGCGCTGCCCAATAGCATTCTACTGTCCCCGTTACCGCTGTCCTTTTTATAGTTTATTTCTGGCGATTTTCTCAAAGTATACCTGAATTTGTAAAGTATTTGTCTCAACGACATTTGGAGGTATCTATAGTCTTGGCATTCAGTACGTTTGACATTAACTTATTCCAGCGCTCAACACACCTATTGGAAAAAAGCTTTTTCCCACGTCCCTACTACATCTTTTAGGTTTGAGTTTTATGCCATTTGTCGTGGTAACCGCATTTTCTTGTATTTCGAAAAATGTTCGTGATTTACGTTTCTGAACTTCTTTAGAATTTTGTAAACTTGGATTAAGTCGCCGCGAAGTCTGCGTCTTTTAAGGGGGAAGAAATCCAAACGTTTAAGCCTTTCTTTGTATGCCAGATTCTTAAGGGATGGGATCAATTTTGTCGCTCGTCTTTGTACTTGCTCTAATCTTTTCTCGTTCTTTTTATAGTTCGGGGACCAAAATTGTACTGCATATTCAAGGTTTGGTCTTACTAGAGAACTGTAAAGTGTGAGAATGGATTCTGGTGTCATGTAATCTATGTTCCTGGCTATGAAACCTAACATTTCGTTGCCTTTTTTACTTGCTGCTTGACACTGTTTAGTGTACTTGATATTGTTGCTAATGACAACACCAAGGTCCTTTTCTTCATCTACTTTAGTTAAAAAGTTTCCGAATAGTTTGTACTCGTAACGTATATTGCTGTCTCCAAAGTGCATAACTTTACACTTGTCTACATTAAACTTCATTTGCCATCTGTCTGACCGCTCTGCTAGTAAGTTTAGATATCTTTCAATCACTTCGCAGTCCCGCCTGTTTACAGCTCTACCTCCTAGTTTAGCATCGTCATCAAATTTGGAGGTCTTAGATATGAGACCGAGTTCTAGGTCATTATTGTATTTTGTGAAAAGAGTGGGGCCTAGGACCGACCCCTGTGGCACACCACTCGTTACGTCTAGCCAATCTGAGGCTTCGCCGTTTAATACTACACGCTGCTTTCTTCCGGTAAGCCAGTCTCTGATCCATGTACAGAGTTCTTCACCGATTCCGTGTGCTTTGAGTTTATGTAAGTCTCTTGTGGGGTATTCTATCGAAAGCCTTTTGGAAATCTAAATCTACTACAACAGACGGTACTTTTTCGCCCAAATTCTGGTAAATAACATTAAAAACTTTCAGTAAATCTGTCAGGCAGGATCTTCTGTTGCGAAAACCGTGTTGGTTGTCGGATACAATTTTGTGATCCTCTAGAAAAGTGACAAATTTATCTCGTATCATTTTTTTTCATCATTTTACATAACACTGACGTAAGGCTAATTGGGCGGCAGTTCAAGGCACTCTTTTTGTCTCCATAGTAACATATAGGAGTAACTTTGCTCGTTTCCGGTCAGTTGGCACCTGACCATCCGACAGAGATTTGTTGAATATTTTTGATACGAGGTATATCAGCAGTCTCCTGACCTCTTTAAAAATCTTGGAGCTAAGTTATCTGGGCTTTGAGATTTGTTAGGATTTAGCTGGTCCAGGTATTCAAGTATTTCAGAGCTCGTTATTTCTGTAACCTTCAACTCTGCTTCATCAGATCCTTGAAACATTTTCATTGGTTGCGGTATTCGAGATGTTTCTTCAATTGCGAATACGGAGTTGAAAGAATAATTTAGTATGGTAACCATTTCCTTGTCCTCAGCAGTTAGTGTGTCACGTTCGTTTCGTAATGGTCCAATTCCCTCTTCTACTGACTTCCTGTGTCTTATATATTTGGAGAGTTCCTTAGGATTCTTCTTGACTGTCAAGGATTTCTTTTTTTTTCTCGCGTTTACTCTGTCTTATGACATGCTTACACTCTCCTTGGATTTTGAATAATTCCTAGAGATTTTCATTGGTTCCCGTTGATTTGAACTTCTTTTATGTTTTCTTCTTTTGGCAAATTAGTCCTTCTATTCTCCTATTCATCCATAATGATTTAGAAATGTTGCAAGTTCGCTTCGTAATTTGTGGAATATATTTATTTTCAATCTCGAGTAGTGTGCTTTTAGAATTATTCCACATTTTATCTACTCCGTGAACTTCAAGAAGTTTTGTCCAATTGGTACTACGAATTTCGTTCCTAATGTTTTCAAGATTTCCTCGCCTCTAATCTGGGATCAAGAGTCTGTTGTCGTTTATTTCATAATCTAAGTTTATCTCTAACCAAATCAAACTGTGATCGCTGTTTGACAAACTCCTGGATACTTCGTAAGAGTTGATTAAATTTATGTTGTTGTTGAGGACAAGGTCAAGAATGTTTTTACCTCTAGTCGGTTTTTTAACCAACAGTTCTAGAAAAGCCTCTTCAATCAGTACCGTAAATCTTGCTCCTTCTCGGTCACTAGTTAACGCGTTCCAGTTTGTTTGGACTGTTGAAATCTCCTACAGTTATAACCTCTTTACTGTCTACTATAGCTTTGATTTCATTGTACTGGAGCTTATCATCGTCTTCTTTTTGCTTAAGAGGTCTGTAAAAAATGCCAAGATTTAGTTTACTTTTAAACTTGTTGGTGATGTCAACATAGAGTCGTAAGTGTATGTGTCTGTTTTGCTTGTCTTTATAGCACTTAGATGGTTGTCAACGTAGATCCGGGTACTGCTAACTCGGCGATTAAGTGTTAGTTCTCAGAGTTTACCCATGTTTCTGAGATTGCAGTAATGTTCGGTTTTTCAGTAATGCATAGGATATAAATGCGTGTGCCGCATTTCGTAATGATGCTCCGGGCATTTGTGTGTATTAAACATATTTTCCTTGGAGTTGATTTCTGGACTGAATTTGCATTTCTTTTTTTTTTACGGTCGGTATGCGTGTTTGTATTAACAGTGTTAATGTCTGCGTGTGCAGCAGCGGGAGAGTGACGGTTCTCCATCTGTTTTGGGTTCGTGGCATTACTCTGACCCTCCCCGCACCTGACCCTTCAAGTCTGGGTCCTAACAGTTACCTGAGAATTAACCTGTAGCTGTGCTAACCCGCTAGTTATGCTGTTGGCCTGTGGCTGTGCTAAGCCGCTACTTACCGTGGGTATGAAATAATTTATGATAAAATTCAAGGAGGTTTTTAAGGCATGATCTGCGTCTTCTAAAACCGTATTGTGCATCAGGCCGTGTTGTTCCAGGTAGGCTACGATTTCATTTCTAAAAATTGACTCCAGAAGTTTACATATAATTAATGTGAAGCTAATAGGACGGTATTGCCAGGCAATTCGTGGCTTCCCTTTCTGTGTATAGGATTAACGTCTGCCAGTCTCCAGACCTGTGGGACTACTCCATCCTGGAGAGAATTGTTGATAATATGGGTTAACTACTCGGCAGTTTCGTGTTTGGCGTTTTAATTGCTTGTGGATAGAAACGATCGGGACCTGGGCTTTTATTGGTCTTCAGCTTATCTCTGTCGTTACTTCTCTAATTGTGACGGTAAATTCTGATATCGTGTGAGGGCTATTTATCATTGTCTCAAAATTCGTGTCGCTGCCTTCTAGCGTAAAAAAAGAAAACCAACCACGAATCTTTACAAAGGGGCCTATCGCACTCCTTATATGTTTCTTATTATTGATATAGCTATAAAATCGTTTAAGGTCTCTGTTACTATCTCTTGCAATACCCTCTAAATAGAGAGACACCTAAAGAGACAAAAAAATAAAGGAAAAAAGAAAATGATGGTTGTATGTAGGTTTATGTATATTCCTGTATTGTGTATGAAGGCCATTGTTACAACCTTAACAGATCGTAATGTGGTAACATTCCTGGTTCTTGTTCCCGTAACATAAACTTAATAAGATAGTTCAGTGTCGTATTCATGTTGTTGTATAAGTCTTGCGTCACAGGGGGAGGGCTGGTGTGGTGTGTGGCTGGTGGTGATATTATGGTTGGCTTCGCTGTGACCTTGAAGCTCCTTCCCCCCCCTTGGCTTCCTTTTATTATAATGTCTGCACCAGTCGTCGGGAGCATGACCAGGATGGTGTGCAAAAGGTCTGCCAGGGAGGGAGGGAGGGAGAGAGAGTGAGAGAGAAAGAGAGAGAGAGAGAGAGAGAGAGAGAGAGAGAGAGAGAGAGAGAGAGAGAGAGAGGGGGGGGGGGAGAGAGAGA
>JAYMFT010209148.1:0-11537 GCA_038088735.1 Panulirus argus | reverse complement strand
ATATATATATATATATATATATATATATATATATATATATATATATATATATATATATATATATATATATATAAAACGAGACGTTGTAAAGTGATGTTAAATATCTAGATTTTTCATATGGTTTAAAGTTCATAAACAATGAAATTCAGAAAGTGTTGGAAGCCTTATGGGTTTGCAGGTGAATGCAATTGGCGGACTGAAACTATAGATTTGCAACTAATCAGTGAAAATTGTCCGTAAAACCTGATTACTCCGCAGTCGATATGGCATCAGATAGTTAACTTTTTTTTCTATTTGCACCACTCTGGCTGCAAAACGGAAGCATCAAGATTAATTTTTCCAACTGACGCCATAATGTAACATTATCAATGGAGAGAGCACCAAAAACAAGTTTTTGCCAGCTCTCGCTTCAACACGAACTTGCTTTTGCCATACAGACACAACCCTCATTGGTTCCTTGTTTACGAATGCCGTTGTGTGACTCCCCTTAACCTCAGTTATCATATTCGGGCATTTGATAACCATCTTTCGGTGTATCCCAGTCTCTTAAACTTTTCGTCGAGTTCAGTATTTTCAGCGCAATACTTGTGAAAAGTATAATCATGATATGAATTGTCATATTTATACATGGTCAAAGATTTGTCATTAGTTTTTATTTATTTATTTATTTATTTATTCATTTATTTTTTTTTTTTTTTTTTTGTAACAGAGAGCTTAAGAAACGTGAAATACTAGTGTCATATTTCAATGGAGTTGAGGAGCAAAGGCGTTGCTGTGATGTTTCACAGCTAGTTATTCGGCTAGGTTTGCTTCGGCGCCGACTTGTTGCCTCACCTGGTAAAGGCAGGAGGGCACGCTGCCACTTTACGTCCCAGCAACTATCTCCCACGGCATCAACCACAACGCAGTAGCTGCAAAAGGTAAAATGAAAAGTAATATGAACGGCGTGAGGGTGGAGCGCGCTTATGTTTTATGCCCGAGTATGATCAACACGTCCCTTGGGGTCTGCCTGGCCAGACCACCGTGAGCCACTTCAGACGTCCAGGCAAGTGTAGACTTTTTTTTTTTTCCTACGACCGCCAGACACGTTCCTAAACTCAGACAGCGAATTATTTGACCGCTGGTAACGAGCAAAGTTTTGAGCGCTGTGTCATCGACCAACACGTAATCTAATCACGTGATAACTTGACTAGAGGATAAGCCCGCCCTCCCGGCGCTGCGAATACATCGCTAGATAGTTTCATCAAGCGTGATTTTACCACACAACAACCACCTCCAGTCGTGTGACCTTTACCAAACATTAAACGCCTGCAGTAGTGTGATCTTACTACACAGTAAAAGCCTACAGTAGCATGATTTTACTACACATTTAACGCCAACACGAGTGATCTTACAACGCCATAACAAACACATCCAGCGAGCGATCTTATGCCATCAACAAGCGCGACTAATCATGTGATCCTCACTCAAGAGAAACGCTGATGGGTGGAGTGTGTGCTGTGTAGAGTGTGTGGCCTCATAACACTCCCAGGTGAGGGAGCTGAGTGTAGAGGGTAGGGCGTGCGGTCTCATAACACTCCGAGGTGAGGGAGATGAGGTTGGGGTAGGTTAGTGTGTGTGGCCTCATAACACTAGGAGTGGGGGTGGATGGGGGTTAGACAAGCCAAGGATAATGAAAAACAAAAAAAAAAAGCTGTCAGTGTTGTACCAATAACCTTGTTCTGGGTTGGCAGGAACTTTCTCCAGTGAGGCAATACAACTTAACACTTGTCAAAGGTTACACACCCTCCTCAGACAGTGTTAGCTAAGTTTTTAAGGCCTGGCGGTCTCACTAGAACTTCTCAGGCACAGCTCATCTTTTCCCTTAGGAAACAGAATATCGTAACTTATCCAAAATATTTTCCTGCTCCTGTAAAAAGACTTCCAACTCTTTCTCCTTGATATTGTTTTCCAAGGTGGATTCAGTGTTTGTTTTCCTACGTTAAAACCCTCCTAGGAAAGTAGAAGACCAAAGGCTTCCTGAGGACATTTTAGACCGTAATGTCACTGTTGTCTGGTGAATACCACTAGCCTGTCACCACTACCCTGTCGCTGAGGCGGCAAAATAAAAATGAGAGCCGAGATGAAATGTCAGTGAGGCTTGAACTTACCGAGTAGGCAGCAGCCAGCCAGCCGCCGGCCGGCCGGACAGCCGGCACGAGCCCTGATGAGGCCTGGGTATTCCTAGGACACACAACGATATTGGAAGGCACACCAGACGCACAACAGCTTGCTGTGCACAGGCATTCGAGGGCATCTGTCCATCGTGATTTTGATGCATACAGCATCATTCGAGACCATCCGGCGTCATTCCACGCATGCGAAGGCATTTGAAAGACATCTGGTTGTACTTCAGAGTATGTTACGTTATCGTAGGTCATGCAGCTGCATCCTAAGGCAGGTAGTAACATATGGGGGCATACAGCGGCATTCATAGCTACAGCATTTTTAAGGGCATGTAGTTAAATTTTAGGTCACACAGCGACATTTTGGGCCAAATTATTATTCTAGGACATGCAGGGATATTCGAGAGCAAATGATGGAATCTTAAGGCATACAGAGGCATTCTAAGACACAAAGAGGAGCTCTCGTGAGGTGAGGCAGGCGCGAGGGGCGACGCGGCAGGTGCGGTTGAGGATCAGATGGTTGGGACTCAGGTCTCGCCCTGGCCACAGAATACCCAGGGGGCCGTGCAGGGTGTTGCTACCCTTCCCTGCGGCCCCAACGATATGGCATACAAAGGAACTGTGCAGGTAGTTCCTGCCCCTTTCGCCCCCTCGGCCCCAACGCTGGGGCATACAAGGGAGCTGTGCAGGACGTTCCTGCACCCTTACTGCGGCCCCCACGCAAGGGCATGCCAGGACAGTCACCGGTAATCTCCCACTAGAACAAACAGCTTCGAAGGATCCAACGCTTTGTCGCGTTTGAATTTCTTTTATAATCCTTTTTTCATATTCCTTTTCCATACTGACATTCTAATACTGACGGGTGTTGAACCACAGTGACACTCTACGGCATACCGTTGCAGCAGACTAGGATATGCAGCGACATTTCGTGACATGTAACAGCATTCTGAGGTATGTAGCAACATTGTTGATTATATCACAATGTATAGCATCCTTATACGTCATATATGAACACTCTAGGTCATACAGCAGGCTTTTATAGCATCAGCAACATTTTAGTCTATGTAGTAACATTCTAGGTGTCATACTGTACCATTCGCGGAAGTATAGGACACGCAGAGACAAATTTGGACATTCAGCGACATTTTAAATGTTTGATGCGACTTTCAGAGTTATACAGTTGACATTCTACGGCACTACACAAAAACTGACAGCAGCACAGGTTTCGCTTATCAAGTACATCGGTACGATCTCTGAGCATGACGCCACAACCCTTACGTATGGTGGCCTGACCCTTGACCTGATCCTTAAGGGTCAGGTCAAATGTAACAACATCATACTCAAGGGTCGTGCCGTCGTACTCGAAGGAGAAATTATATTCGTTGAGATAAAACATAAGATAAATCTAATCTTTCTTATTTTCCCGTCCGGTTGATTTCAGCTTTGTCAGCCTTTTGGAAGCGGCGCGCGCGCGCGCGCGCACACACACACACACACACACACACACACACACACACACACAGCATGAGACTTGGACCTACCATCTTCACACTAAAGAGCATCTCGAGAGGCATATGTTGGAACTGCGGTCGCCTCAGTGTAAAAAATCATGACACGGACTTATTCTTCGGTCCTCCGACCGTTGGAGTTGTGACCCAACTGACCACAGTAATACACAAATAGTAATCATACGGGCTACCGTGGTGCAATGGTTACCGTTCCTGATCATGAGTCAACATGTGCCAGCCCGAATTCGCAGCCACATGGGCTCGAATCCTGGGCGTGGCGTAAGCCCAAACCAAACCCATGTGGTCATCCTCTTATCGGTGCTGGTTGATAAATGGGGCCCTGGCTTAGGCTTGTGTGTGTGTGTGTGTGTGTTTATGTGTATACACACATAGGAGCAAAGACTTGGTACATATATACAAGGTTAAGAAGATTGGCAACTCGAGTGTAAAACTCTATCCACGTAAAACACAAATAGTAATCAAACAGCAATCACACACACACACACACACACACACACACTAGTTACAAAGGAGAAACTATCTGATTGTAAGAAAACACGGTTCCAGGGAAAGGAGATCATGCATTACAAATCTCTTAAATTTGCATAGCAAAGTAAGGTCCCCTTTAGACAAAAGAAATGGATGGGTACACAGTGCGTTCTTGGTCTTCCAGAAAGCGTTTGACCCTAGACTACATGGGAGGCTGGTTAAGAAGGTGAATCTACAAACACGGATAAGGGATAGACATACATCTTCACTGGCCAGAAAGCTACTTTACTGTAATGGGGCAAAGGACACGGGTTATTGGAACTCCGATGGTGTGCTGCAGAGATCGATCTTGGGTCCGCTGTTCGTCTTGCGATGTGCAAAAGACTTGCTAGAAAGACTTGACTCGTCTAAGCATGTTTGCAGATGATGCCATAGCCATGAGAGAAGAGATGAATGAATATTGCATCACCTTGCAAGGGGACCAAGACAAATTTCAGATGTGGTCTGATAACAGCCGACGAGTATCAATCCAAGTAAAGACAAGGTAATAAGAATGAGACAGTGTCAAAATGAGGCCTCTGTATTGTTATCATCTGGTGGGAAACAAGCAACAGGACTCTTAGGGTCGTTATTGTGCCTAACCTGTCGCTAGAGCTTCACATCAAGAGTAACGTTGAGACAAACTGTCTGCTGGCAGATATTGGAATCACGTGTTGAGTATATGGATAGTAATATGTCCGGTAAACTACTTACATCATAGACCAAAACTGGATCATGCTTCTTACGTCTGATCATCGCACTTAAAGAATCAGAGAGATCTCGCTGAAAGAAACCAGAGAAGGGTAACTAACTGCACTGTGAGAACTGGCCTACAAGGAGAGGCTGAGGGCAATAAATCTACCCACCTTGGAGGAGAGAAGATCTAGGGGTGACCGAATCACAGTCTTCGAGTCTCTTCATCGTAAGATGCCACAACAGAAGAACCAAAGGCCTAAACAAGAATCAAGGCACGTAGATTGTTCGAAAAGACGTGAAGAAATACAGCAGTATCGCTGGAACGAACGTAACCGACGAAGGTGTAAATGTCGGCGGTATCCAGACTTCTAAAAGTTACTCGAGAGAAGAGAAAATCCAAAAGTTGAGACCCCCACGAGTTTGGAATGCTCTCCCCGTAGTGTACAAATAAATAATTGATGGTTAGCGGTGCGACACATCCATCTAAGAGGCCAGGACTCGAATTCTGGATAGGGGCCCGGCTAGCTTTTTTTTTTTTTTTTCTATGTTAGCTGAGATGGCACGGGCACCTAAGGCCCTAATCAAGGCCATCCCATTAACGCTGTATATATATATACCGTAGCCTGAGCCAGGTACCCATTTTATCGACCTAACCCTAGGGGTGGATGAACAGCTGGGTTAACTGTGGACCGACTGCCGCAACCAGGATTCGAACCTATGCGCTCGACCCTGGGCGGCCCGTAAATGCCAACCCAATTGTTTATCCTTCGCATTGAGGCTGGTCAGTAAATGAATATCTGTTGTAAGTTGGGAGTGTTTGTAGGTGTGGGTAAGACAGAATGTTCTTGAAATGGGGCACCACGAGTGTAGAACCCCTTCCTCATCCTCACACAGGACAAACAAGTGATTACAAGTGATAAACTTCGTCGCCGTCTGCATAAACAAGGGGGGGGGGTCGAACGATCGACGTAACAAACTCCAGACGGCGTATACAAAATGAAAATGGGGGTAGTGTGGAGTGAGCCCACTCAGTGATTACCATCTCGTAAAAGAACTAATGACGGAAGACCTTCAACTAGGAGGGACACTTAAAAACTCTCAGCACGCGTGTGTATCAAATTTTGCGCAATAAAGTGTAGTGTATTTTTCCAAGAAAAAGGTACATAGGTACATATTCATGGGTGAAAAAGGCTGATACAAATACCAGAAATACGTGCAATTTATTGACAGAGTATATATTCTTTCTTGTGTCTCACGATCAGGATGTATTTTGATCAAAAACTGAAAATAACTCTTCTCCGTTGATATTTCCCCATGGTATTAGTTTAACACGCGGCGATACGAACGGATATTGAAGTTTGCACATGAGCAGATCTACCGGATTTTGAAGTTTGCGCATGAGCAACACCACATAGAATGGTTATATATATATATATATATATATATATATATATATATATATATAGATATAGATATAGATAGATAGATATATATAAATATATATATATTTTACATATTCGCCATTCCCGCGTTAGCGAGGTAGCGTTAAGAACAGAGGAATGAGCCTTAGAGGGAAAATCCTCACTTGGCCCCCTTCTCTGTTCCTTCTTTTGGAAAAGTAAAAAACTGGAGAGGAGGATTTCCAGCCCCTCGCTCCCTTTCTATATATATATATATATATATATATCATCCTTTTGACTATTATCAAAGTATATACTCTGCACCTTTTACTTTCCATTCATCACTAAAAATCAGTGATAACTGCATTAAGGAACTGCAGTGAACATGATCTGGTGCTATCTTGACCAAATCAGCTCCCTCATATCTCAACTACTTCAAGCAAGACTACTGTAAGTGTGGATTACCTGTACATGCATTAAATCCATTATCACTCCAATTTTTGGAGTACATATATTATGTTCCCTACATGATCTTAGTTATTTGCATTCTTAAATAAGTATGCAATCTTAATTTTCAAGCTGTTCCTTTATTAACACTTTCACTGTAGACAGGACATGTATGGTCTATCTCCTTTTATTCTACCCAGTGTAGACGATGAAAACAGGGATCCCTGCTTACAAAAATATCATGCTAAAGGTTGAAACATGTGCTGCTGTACAGGAGATCAGTCATCCTTCCCTCTCATGGGTTAGATACCCTCAAGGTGCTGCAGAAAGAAGTAAGACATCATACTGCCATGGATGCAGAGGAAAATGCAGATAATTTAATGGATTCACCGGATATCTTCACCATAATAATTCATGCAAAACAGGTATCCACACCATATGATATGTGCTAACACACACAGTTATAAACATTTCTAAAGCTTGATCACTGCACTTAAAGCATAAAGAACTAATATATTATGTCTATAGAAAAGCAAAAAGGATGGCAACAGAGTTAAGATACGAGTTAAACTGAGAAGAAAGATGGGTAAGGGATGGCCTGATCACAATATTCAAATCTTTAAATCAGCTTGATTATAACACCAGTGAACAGTTCTTTAAAAGTAGAAAGATCAACTAGCTGCCAACACAAATTTATATAAAAAAATTTACTTTTGTAATACAATACCTGTGAATGAAGAGAGTAAACTGTTATGAAACTATAAATGGTGACAGCATATAAATATTGAAAAAGTTGCAGGACCCCATCAAGTGAGTAACTGCATTACAGTAGTGGCAAATTAAAGCCAGATAAACATTATATCTGGAGGCAATTACTGGATTATGAAAGCTGACAACAAACATACTTCGATACTTCTGAGCATTAACAAATGATTCTAAACAAATTCTTTACTTTTACTGTCAATCATAATATGACTTCTTATATTTCTAAAACCTCCAGTTAAAAGGAAGTGCAAGCTGGATATTATGCCTCCTGCAACGAAAGGTGCAAAAAACATTCTGAATCTCTTTATTCATGCTATTCTAAAATGCATGAGGCCATCTGCCTTTATCACCATTCTTCCCAAAGAACTCAGCAATGTATGCTAAAAGCAGGATAAAACAATATAGTGCAGTGATAAAACTACTATGGTTCAAGGTCATTCTTTGTTAGATATATATGTTATTATGCATAACATGAATAAATTAGATGGCATTCATATGGAGTAGGGTGTCATCCATAAGTTCCAACAAATGTGATACTTGGAAACACGCAAATCCCAAATATAGAGAAGCTTAGTTGCCTACAGCCCATACTTATTTAATTCCAAGTATCTTAAACTAAAAGTAACAAGACAAAAATATTCAGTGCATTAAACACTTCACCAACAAATACAAAGCATTCCAAAGCAAATAAAAACACCAATCAGGCACAGAGAGGGTACAATCATAGATTTCAAGGTTTTCAACAAGAGCTTTGCATACGAGATCAAGAGTACTTATGCTGCATTTGATTAAACACATTTACTTTTTGTTTTATTCCAATTCTACAGGTAAAAAACACACATGAAACTATAAAATTTTGAAAATGAAATTCTGAAGTGTTAAATGAGATGACTATTACAAGGGTAATTATACATGAAGTATTCTATTCTGGATAACCTTTTTACTTTCTTTCACACTCATTCTCTAGTTCCTACATTAGTGGGGTAGTGCCATGAATAAACTAAGAAAAAGCCAGATTCATTCACATCCATTCTCTAGCTGTCATGTGATGCACTGAAATCATAGTCTGCCTATCAACAACCAGGTCTAACAGACCTTTCCATGGTTTTCCCCAGTCCACTGACAGCACATTGCCCCTCTATACCATATGGTTCCAATTCACAATATCATGTGTACATCTTAAACCATTCAGAATGTTCTGGCCCTGAGTACTCAAAATCTTATTCACTTCATCCATCCATCGCCAATTTGGTCTCCCCCTCGTGACAAGTATATCCTATTTGTTAACATTTCCTTGCTCATTCTCCTCATATGTCTAAACCATATTAGCACCCCCTCTTCAGTTCTTTCCATTATACTCTTCTTATTACCTCACTTCTCTCTTACCTTATTATTCTTTACTCAATCAATCCTCCTCACATGTCGCCCTCAAACATTTCATTTCCCACACATTTATCCTCTTCTGTATATTCTCATCTATAAACATCAATAAACTGTACATCAAGCACACCCAGCAAAAGTATGAATATATTCAATATCAAATTAAATCTACAAGATGACTACTCACAAATACAAACTTTCAAGCAATAATATAAATGAAAGTACTATTTTATATGCAAAACAATGTTTGAAAAACCTAAGTTAAAGCTGAACAAGCTTGAACCCTCCCATCATAATTCTTGTTTGTTTCTTTCTAACTAAATCAGGAGTATCAACTAACAATGTGATATGACTTATCCCACTAATCATCATGGGCACAAGTGGAGTCCAGTCTAAGTACTGCAGTCCTTTGCAGTACATTCCCCAATGATCTAAACTAGCTCCTCCTCTCTCACTCACCAACAATGAACTCAACTGAACTTCCTCAACTTCAGTCTCCATTCAACTATGCTCAATCTTTTCAATTAAATAGTTCTATTTCTTTCCTTTAGGACACCAAATCCCCAACTTTGAGGGAAATCCTATTTCAACCAGTGTCACGTAACTTACTTTCCATCCAGCATATTAATATCACTTGTATTCATTACAGGTAGCCTCTTTTCATATCAACATTGTCTTTATAGGCAATCTTACTCTTACATTTCAACACTTATTTCACCAGCAATCTATGAAATGCATTGGTAGTGCCTTTAGCACTCTATGTTTAATTCACCATACCAAGTTCTTTCATCATGAATCTGCTGCATCTCCTTTCCATTTAAATGGTTCCCAATCTTACTTTCCTAACTACATAAAGATTACTTTTTGTGAGAAGTTTTCTGAACTTGAACAGAGTATATCAATAGTACTCATGCTGTTCTTCCTTACGTGCTAATTTGTAGTATATATCAAAAGCCCCAGAAACAATGTTAGAAAGGGTCTGAAAACCACCGATAATAAGAAATCACTGGCAGTCAGCACTTTGTACACTATATAAGAAAATTACTCTATTATCCAAGCATATCACTAGACACCAACGTGGAAACATTTCAACTTTAGGTCCCTTTACCAAGCAACAAAAACATAGTTCTCTAAAACTGAGACCATTTGGATCAGTGAAATAGTATTTTGTACCATGAACCATAACGAGTGAATACCAAAATTATAAGCTGAATTTTCTACGATGTTAACTGGAGGGGGAAAAAAATCAAAACACACCTTCAAGATGAAGTGGGATCAAGAAACATAATATCAATATAAGGAGTTTTTAAAAAATCTCTCCTAAGTATGGTCATTGCCAGACAATAGTCAAGTGGTAGCTGGCTTTACAAACTTATACTAATTTCAGTAATTAAATAAGGAAGCTTCTTTCTCTATAAAAATAAAGTACAAAGAATAATTTGACACCAAACTGGAAACCAAAGGCCAGATATCTTCACAGACCTCTATCCTGAGAATGCTTTTCACCCTCCTGCATGTTCAGGCTCTGAGCATTCAAAATCTTTTTCACTCCATCCTTCCATTTCCAATTTTGTCATTCCGTTCTCTTTGTACCCTTCACTTCTGACACATATATCCTTTCTGTCATCCCTTCCTCACTCATTCTCTCCACATGTCCAAACCATTTCAGCACATCCTCTTTATGTCTCTCAACCACACTCTTCCTAACCACCTCACACCACATATTGTCATCAAACATTTACTTTCCGAAACATACACTCTCCTCCGCACAGCCTTAAATACAGACCATGCCTCACATCCATACAGTATTGTTTGAACTACTATACCTTCAAACATACCCATCTTTGCCCTCCCAGATAACATTATCTCTTTCCACACATTCTTCAGCGCTATCAGAACCTTTGCCCCCTTACCCTTCCTATGACTCACTTCTACTTCCATAGTTCTATTCCCTGCCATGTAAACTTCCAGGTATCTAAAACACCTCACTTTCTCAAAGTTTTCTCCATTCAAACTCACACCAACTAACCTGTCCCTCAACCCTGTTAAACCTAATAACCTTGCTTTCATTCACATTTATCCCTAACTTCCTCCTTTCACACACTCATCCAACTCAGTCACCAATTTCTGCAGTTTCTCACTCGAATCTGCCACCAGTGCTGTATCATCAACAAATAAAAACTTGACTCACTTGTCAGGCCCTCTCCTCCCTCCACAGATTGCATACTCACCCCTCCCTCCAAGACTCTCACGTTTACCTCCCACATCACCCCATCCATAAACAAATTGCCTCCCTTCCTATTCACACACATATATCACATACCTAAAAAAATTTTTCACTGCTTCTAGCAGTTTTGCTTTTACACCATATATTATTAAGACCTTCCATGAGGCATCTCTATCAACCCTATCATATGCTTTCTCGAGTCATAAATGCCACATACAAATTTTTTTTTTTTTTTTTTTGAAGGCCCCAGTCACAGACAAAAGTCCACATCAAGGCTATTCACACATCCTCTACCACTTCTGAAACCATACTGCTCCTCTCCAGTCTGATGCAGTTTCTCACTTGAATCAGCCACCAGTGCTGTATCATCTGCGAACAACAACTGACTCACTTCCCAGGCCCTTTCATCCCCAACAGACTG
>JAYMFT010209137.1:0-11538 GCA_038088735.1 Panulirus argus | reverse complement strand
ACATTCTGACATGAACACTCTCTCTTGTAAAATTATTCGATGTGTCTTGCATTGTAAATATTATATTGTGTTGAACAGCAACTATTTCGGTTAATGTCATATCATCTTCATATTTAACATGAAAATGGCGTCTCTGCATATGCTGTTGATGACTCCAAGAATATAATGGGCTCAAGGTATGTTCCCTGAGGTACCCCACAAGTAATATAATCCCAGCGAGACAGTGTATAATTATAGCGTACTCTGTGTTGGCGACCTGTAAGGAAGCAAGATATGAAGTTTAATAGTGAAGGACGAAATCCCAACAGAAAAGTTCACGTATGGCTACCGAGTGATCCACATAATAAAAGGCTTTCTGAAAATCAGTTTGGACAATCTGGGCCACTTTGTTTTGCTGTTCAATTCCTATTAATGCTGTGTCCATTAAATTAATTAAGTAGTGACAAGTAGAACTTCCTTTTAAATTGCCATGCTGTCTGGGATCAAGATTTGGTTTATTAGCTTCCAAGACCCACTCAGCAACAAAGCTCTCCAACATTTTACCAAGATGAGGGGTGAGGGAAAGAGGTCTAAGATCTCCTAGCTGCTGTATTAAGTTCTTAGGAAGAGGTGTAATGGTGGCACCTTTCCATATCTTGGGAAAAATTCCACTTTGCAGACAGAGCTTGAAAATATGGCTCAGTGGTTCGCTAATTTCGTAAGCAAATTCAACAAGAATTCTCTTTAGTAATGATACTGGTAATTATACTGAAGGATCCGTCATGGTTGTTAAATTTAGGTAGCTTTACAGCAGTTTTCACTAGTGGTGAAGTATCAGGAATTCCTAAACGTTCTAAAAAAAAAAAAAAAAAAACAGGATCCATTTAACTCTTCTTCTTTACCTTGTCTTTCACATTTGCCTATATCGGTCCTCAATAATCTAATGGTATATAAGGTATATAAAGTTTCTGCATAAAATCACTACATGCAGTGAAGTTGCTTGGGGCATCGTCCATGACATCCACAGCTTTTTTATGGAAAGCAACTTATCTTGTAATTTCACTTGAAAAACAAGGTACCAAGAGAAGCCATTACCTTCAATAACTTTCTTTAACTGATACAGTATTTTTCTTCTTCTCTGTTTATCCCGGTGATACCGCGCTCTTGCACTGCGTCTGACCCTGGGGGTGACCAGCATCTTTCCATAAGCTGACCCAGTCTCTTGACTCTTTGCATATGATCGTTCCAGACCGGCGTACAATTCTCCTAACTAATGTCTTCCGTTGAAGGACTTGTTAGGGAAGTTATGATTCAATGGAAAACAGAACCACTACAGTTGTCTCTCCTGTGCACTCTTTACTCGGGTTACTGCAGTGGATGACTTATATGAGACGAGTTAAGATAATTCCTGTGCAGATGTTTGATAAAACATCTTGATCCCACGGGATTAGCAGAGTGGAAATATGGAACATAAAGCGTGGACAACTTTGCGGGGAGTTGGTGTGAGAGGTTGTCTCCCCATCCATAAATGGCTCTATAGCTCCCAACTGGAACAGCCAAATATTCCTCAGCAAAAGAGGTAATTGCGAAACCTACGCTTCCCATCCCTTGAGGTGCAACTCAACGTTGTACTTCTAATAATACGCAGATAAGTAGGATTACTTATGTTCTTGGTGCACATGAATATATAAGTAACTTTGTTCACCACTTTTTATAAGTGCCCCAGGAATATGCAGTATTTTATTATTAGAATTAAGTTATAGTAATACATTTGATGCAATTATTTTGCGTACTTGAATAAAAAAATGAGTGTAATATAGAGGTAATTCCTTTAGTGCTCTATAGCTTGTATTGTAAGAAATGGGATGGATATGATTCCATGTAATTCGGATGAAATGCATATCAAGAGAGTGTTACAGGTGTAAATAACATCATTATATCATCATTACTATCAATGTACTAAATTACTTTCGTTAAGACGCTGTGCATTTAGTACTACAACGTTGGATATAGATTCACAGAAAGAGAAAAAGTGAAAGACGAGCCAGGCACACCACTCACTCACTCACCCGACGAAGCAAGTCTTAGTCTGTAGCAGAAGGGAAACCGAAAATTCATACTTGCTTGGGTCTTGACGTCCCTCTTAGAGGATTTGACACATTGTGCTGCTTGAGGGCTCTCGGGTGGTGTGCAACATCTTGCTGTGAGTCTCTACCGTTCTCGAGGGAAGTGTGGCACTTTGTTACAGGATTCTACGGCCCTCACATGACCAGCAACACCGTGCTGCCTTTCAACGCAATCCTCATGTGACCTGGAACACTTTGTTACGGTCCTCTACTTCTGTCAGACAACTTTAGGGTGTTAATAGTCCTTACAGTCCTCTTGTGACCTAAGATACCCATTTGCAGGTGTTCATAGCTCGCAAGTGATCTGGAACACCTTGTTGGTGGTCTTTGCTATTGTCAGATGACTTGAGACTCTTTGTTCTACTGATCTTTACAGCCCTTACGTGACCTGTCGTCGGTTTAGGCGTCAGTGTATTCGATGGTGACCCGAGATGCCTACACACAGGTTGAGGGATTAGGTAAGCTGCGCCCCGTCTTTCGGCACTGTGGTTCGATCCCTCTCTGCTTCAGGCGTCTACCGCCATCATGTTAGATGTCGACATCTTGCCACAGGATCGGCACTGCGAGAGTAGACTTTTGAACACCTCGTAAGACGATCGCAGTGCTGACGCACACACAGCCCTCGGGGGCAAAATGTTACAGTGATACAGATCCTATACGTAGCTTTCCGGCGACGTGGGGGGGGGGCACTCTCTCGGGTGGTGTAGTAAACCCCTAAGATCCTCCACCGGATATGAGAGAGAGACAGGATCACCCCCTCCTCCAGTTTCCCACTCTCTGGTGTCTCCTTCAGCTTACGTAACGTGGGACTCAGATTCCCCGAACAAGTTCAGTGAAATGCTCGTCAACCGACACTCGCCCTGTCCATGTTGGTGGAGGATTGAAGAACACCAAATTTACACGAAACGAACAGAAAGAAGAAAAAATTTTTCTTGTTAACTGCAGATCTTGGATGGAAACCTGAGTTTAATAAAGTTAACCCCGAAACATAATTAGAGGATTAATCATAATCTCATGATGAAAAGATCATCAGTTGTGTAAATCATTGATGATTAATGACAGTGCTGAAAACTCGTTGTTGAGGGGTTTATGGCGCTTTTAGCGATGGTTTCCAGCGGAAAAATAATTTCAGGGAACTGATGCGCTGGTCGTTATGACAAGTGAATTATAAATCCTCCGTTACTGGCAAATGATTACATGTTGCCAGATCATGACTAATAAGCTCTTACGAGATTATCCTTATTTGGCTCTTGTAAGGTTTATGTCTTGGGAGAGGGGGAGGTGGTGGGGCGGGGAGTGAATGGGTTGGGGAGTAGGGGGTTGGGAGGGGAGGGGAGGGTGTCTCAGGGAGGTAGGGAGGGAATGGTACCCTCCCTCCCTCACCGTCTCCCCAGCTTCTTGACGGCTGAGGAAAAATGAAAAGATTTCATTAACTCTTTTATTTATTGTTAGGGTTGATAGACTTTTTTTTCTTAGTGAAGAATTATCCTATAGTAAATAGATGTGACAGCTTCTTCACGCATGTGTGTGTGTGTGTAGACAGAAAAGGTGCGAGCATCAGAAGGCGCCGGAGCTGACGTGAGAGGCATGTGTTTACGGCCGGGAGTATTTGCGGCGGCGCACGACGCGGGAGAACGTCCTTGTACGCTAACAAATATACTCCATCTGTTAGGTTCACAAATACATGAAATAAACAATTGCTGCAATGTGGAGGATTTATCAAGGGTATTCATCCCCGTGGCGGAGTGGGTAGAGGTGGGTGGTGAAGGTCCAGCCCAGGTCTGCGATGGTTGTTGTCTGTACACTGCTTTGTAATGGTATGTAGTCTGGGGCTCATAGATATGCGACGGGGTGTGTGTAGGGGAGTTTCTGCGCAAAGAGACTGATATGTCTACAGCGGTTTCTGGAACAAGAACCGTGGGAACTACTACAAAAAAGAAGTTACAGAACTGTCGAGTAATCGTATTACATACGAGAGATAGATTGTATCAAGGAATGAATCAGTATAAGTCGTTATTGAAAATGTTCTGTACGTAGACGGTAAATTCTTGTTTCATCCAAACTGGGTTTGAATAAAATGATCCTCACAGCGCTAGAGATAATCTTTGGGGTGAGTGTAATAATGAGGTTCACGTGAGATGACTCAGAGTCTTCCAGACTACTGAGACGACTCTGGTCTCCGAGGCTGTTGAGACAGCTGCATACCCAAAGACTTATTGAGACGATTCCAGTCTTCGAGGTTACTGAGACGACTTCGGCCCCAGGGACTAGTGAGACTCCTGTTCCTGAGACTAGTGAGGCAACAGTGCTTGAAACTAGGGAATCTTTACTCCATATACAGGAGAAGAGAAGCGGCGCCTGAGACTCTAGAATTCGAAACTGCTCAGCCGTAGGACTAATTTTGGTTTTGTAGTGTGACTCAAGCTTTAATGACTAGTGACACGACTCCAGTTCCAGAGGATAGTGAGACGACGCCGTTCCCTGAGACAAGTGACTCTAGTCCATGACACTAGTGAGACAGTTCTAGCACCAGAGGCTAGTGAGACTACAGGTCCTGAGATCAGGGAAGACTCCAGTCCATGAAAACTGGGACCAGCGAAGGTACAAGATCTTCAGGAGGAAGCGTATGGATAAGATGTTTAGTAGACGGAAAGTTTGGTCGTCTCTCATCCACGTAATTTGATTCTTCTACTCCGACCGGAACACTTTTAAGCCTTGGCTCGAGATATTCCAGAGATATTTTTTTCTATTCCAGTGCACTGTTTTCCGTGGTGGGAGAACCAAGTTCAACTGAAGAATCTCCCAGTCAGGTATTCACTGAAGAACTTTCTCCACCAGTGGTCTGGAGATGTCATAACATGAGGGAGTTCACATTGGTAAGGCAAGTCAGTCGCTGACCGATGTAGTGTGTTGCGTCATTCAACGGGAAGTTGTTTAACTAGATTTATCATTTCGTGAAACTTGGTAACACTAAACGAATGAGTGGCAGCGCGAGGTGTTTGAACTTATACATTAATTTTTCTCTCTGTTTAGGGATTGTTTCTCTTACTAGGCTGGTCATAATGTTTATTTAATTATTCTTTCTTTCTTTTAGAAAACATCCGCCAGCAGAAATCTGATAAACATTGCTTGCTTGACTCACAATGCAGAGTTTCGAATTTTGATTGAAAACCCACCGCCATTCAAAAGGACACAATTCGGCACCATTCCTACAGTCAAAAAGCCATCTTCGGCTAAGCTCATTGGTGACGCATATTCCTGGCTCACGCTGCTGCAGGTCCCAGGGTAATGCATTACGAGACCAACAGCTTTGGATGATGACGCGTTTTGCAGTCATATTTTTCAGGAATTGCTATTTGTCGCTATTGTGGTAGAGTCGACTGACGGTCATTATAAGAAAGGAGTGAGTGATTTATTAGCCAAAGCTCTTAACGTTTTCAGTGAGTTCGAGTGATCATATTTCATCAGTTCGACTTCTTTCAGTTCCTTTTTTTTTATTGCCATTTAGTGATAACTTCGTAAATCACTCTCAAGTTCGGACGTGAAATCTATTGTTTTTTCACATCTCTGAATAGATGTGAGTGATGCAGGCGGACCCTGGCAACATTTTCCACGTAGAGAGGATAAGCTTACTGTGGAGAGTTTTTCTTCGCTTTCAGAGTACATTTACTAAGGTATTCATAGTCTTGCCTCCACCTCTGCTATAGTGCTGTGGGCATGATAAAACAGGGAGGTCGCAGGTGGCGCACCCTACCTCCGTGCTGGCAATGGATGGCTGGAAGAATAAGACTGGACTGAATCTGGCGCAAATTTTGCCATACTAATATCTTTTTATGGTAAAGTTGTGATAAACAGGTGTTGTGTAGTTGGGCTATATAGCGCGAAGTTCATATTAGGAGTATAGACTTGTCGCGGGTATTCAGTTAACGAGCCTTAAATGTCTCCTTGACGTGCCACCTCTCCTGTTGCCACACCGTAAGACCCAGACAACGACATACTCCTACGCGACCTCTGCCTCGCCTCCTCCACTTACGCCAGCGCCGCGCCACGGGACTCCTTCCAAGCCTTACCGAAATCATGTACCAAGTGCTCCTAATAACGCACTGTTGTTGACACTCGTCTTTTCGTAACTCCCTCCCGGTCCTCACCATCACAGACGAAGCATTGCACACACGAGAACACCTTTAAAAGCTTAAGGTCAGAAGGTAGTTTGGTAAAAGCGTTTAGAATTGTCGAGAGTTTTGGTGATCCCGATTTTAAGTAGCTACTTACGGCAACTTTTATCTGATTTCACTTAGAGTTATGGGAAGAGATTCATAAGCAAAAAGTTTACTCGAATGAAGTAAAATACTTTTTGTTTGATAGGATTATTAGGATATGAAACGATATACCAAAGAATGATTGAAAGCACACTATAAATACGTTTATAGATAAATCTGAGAAATACTTCTCTTCAAGTTCACGAATATCATTATTTGCGTCTTCGTAGTTATATATATGCTTTACAGGTGTATGTTCTTTGATAATTTATTTAATTTTATACTTTTACCAGACTAATCTGTGAGCTTCTGATATCTTCCACAACCACAAACAGCCTCGAAAGGACCCACTGGTCTGTCGCTGTTCGCATTCATCCGTATTCTGTTCTTCACTTCCTGGGCTATTTTTTTTATGTTGAAGGCTCTAGTCACGGACAAAAGTCCACATCAAGGCCGGGCCCTAATTGAAATATACAGAGAATTAAGAAACGGAAAAAGAAAAGAAGGAAAAGTATTTACGAATTTCTGAGAAATTGTAAGACCTGTCTTTTGAAATGAGCCAGGTCATAGTTATTGGGAAAGACATGAGAAAGTAGAGAGTTTCAAAGCTTTGACGTGTAGGGAAAGAAGCAGTTATCAAAACTGCACACCCTTGAGTTGCCGATGGCCATACAATGATTATGTGATGCAGCAGCTTGCTGAGTATTGCGTGATCTAGCTAGTGGTGGGGGCACACATGCAGCCACCTCTCGGGAGCAAAAACCAAAGTAATACCTGTAGAAGAGGGAAAGTGAACCAACATTGCGGCGTAAAGCAAAGGGGTCAAGTTTGGAAGTTAGCCTGAGACAGTTTATAAGTCGGACCGCTTAGCTCGAGTCCATACATCTTCCGAAATCTCTCGTACAAAATCCTCAACGCATGCCCGTAGGGTTTGAGTGAAAAAAGGGCAAGAAATGTTGTCTTACAGATAAAAAGAAGAAGAAAAAAAAAAAGGAAATTGTTGGTCGGTAGGTTAAAGCAATCCATTAACCAACAATTAACAACAGCTAACGAGGAGGCGCCAGATAAGGCCTCCTAACAACGTCGGACTCGGCGGGAGAACAAGCAGCGTTATCGGGAAGTTATCTGCGTTTAGCACCCGTAAAGTGGTTCCCTCCGTGTGGCAGGCCATCAGATAGCATTCAGGAGCTGGCGAGCCACCGTTGTGCGGCACGAGTCCTCCGCCTACCCCGCTCTCTCTATCCCTCCTCCTGCCACACAGCCTTACTGTTGCTGCACTATCCTGCCAACATCAGCGTAGGTTGGGAATTGAAGATGCTATTGCTGTCCTCAAGAAGACAGCTTCGTCTGTATATATGTATATCTATCTGCCTCTCCCGTGTATTTACATATACACTAGCAGAGCCTCCCAAAACCACCCTTCTGGCTTTGTAGCCCTACTGTATGTTGTCAACCCGTGTTGAAGTATCATGGCCTTGATAGCAAGCACAAGTTCATCGTCTGAGAGGTTTTGGTCTGTCCTAAGCTGCAGCAGTTCCCACCGGGAAAAGATAGCTGTCGGTGGTCATCGAGGGCCGGTGATGTCAACACGTCTGTGATGATCTGTTGGAGAAGAAAAACAATTTTTTCTGTCGTTTGAGGTTCCTGTGGTGCAAGTAAAGGCAGTCCATGAGAGATCAACCACGGTAGCATTTGTGAGGTTGGTGAGATTACCCATAGAAATTAATATTTCTGTAGGTTAGGATTTGTGAGGTTTTTAAGCAATTTTCCATAGACATAGATATTCCTGAAATCTAACCACCCTTAACCAAACCAGGGTTTGCCTGGTTTAGGAAATCTAATTAATTCCACAGTTAGTTAGATTTATGCAGATCATTACTCTTTATAGAAAACGGGGTTTCCCTGAATCACTAAATAAACATGAAAACGGAAATTATAAGTGAGTTATTAGCAAGACAGATCCTTCTATTGCATTTTGTCAATAAGTACTCAGCACATAGATATATTACTTTTTTATATTCCACATTCGACCGGCGATAGCAACACAATCTCAGGTGTAATGCAGAAAGACGTTCAGGAAAAAAAATCAAATTTGACACTATATCACGCCATGATGAAAGCTTTGGTAGACTGGATTTTGGGTGAGATTTATCACTAGAAAACCCAGCATGCGAGACCGTTAAGGGTAGCACAGTCAGAACACACAACGTCCCATGGAATCCGACTTCATTAAGAACGTAAAGATGAGAAGGTGGACGATGGGTAATAACAACACAGCATGACGTCACGGGCCAGGTCAGCAGAGGTGACCATAACCCCACCGTAGAGACCCCCCTCCCCCCCCCTCACACCCTCACCCTCCCCCTTACTGCTCTAGGGTCCTGAGGCCCACCCGATCCTGTACACACCAGGGGCGCTGTGGTCCCACCCCTTCCTGTACGCACCAGGGGCGCTGTGGTCCCACCCCTCCCTGTACACACCAGGGGCGCTACTGATGGGACTGTTGATAAGGAATTGTTTGCGCTGATTTTAATGGAATATCTTACCGAGCGAACCGACTTTTTCTTCTGTTGTTAACAACAGAGAAAGGATTCTGTCTCAGAAAATAGCATCATAATGAGAGAACGAAGGTGAGATACATGTCTACGGTGAGTATATTATAGTGAAGCATACACAGCTTCCATAGTTCTCTTAGTTGGTACTACATCACTTATCTTTTGTCACCCACACACACACCAAGGTGTTCATTCCTCTTTCTCGACCCAAGGCTATCACTCGAATTTAGGACTATAGGTACACCTTCCAGGATGCGGTCCCATTTTACAGCTCGATATTCAGCTCTCAAGAGAAGGTGTCTGGAATCGTTCTTTACACTGAGGCGTTTGACACGACTCCACCTCTCAGTGGGAGGTCGGCTTGGATGCATACGGGTTACACGTATTTTCCTGAAGGACGCTGAACAAGCTCATGCAGATGATCAGTCCCTCAGCAGCCGCGTAAGTGCCACTTGATAGTCTCTGGGTCTCTGTAAAACCGTAGTCTTCGAGACGCTAAACACTGAAGGTGTCGCGTCAAATGAACGAATGCATTTCCATCGATACTTTCCTAACACCTTGCTGCAACCACCTTGCTCACATCAGTAAATTTCTCAATATAAGGTTCCACTTTTGATATAAAGTGGGAATGTGAGGAACATGTGTGTCGTCTGGAGTACTGATGATTGATGTGGGAGTCGTCTGGTACGAGAGTCGAACTCGAAGAACAGCAGCATTTGTGATTTTGAAGCATGAGTTACCACATGAATGTGGTCTTGTACGGATGCTCGATGAAGCAGTACAATCTATGATATCGTCAGGCTGCACCAGTTGCCTGTACCAGTTATCATAGCATCAGATATCACCTATACTATCAAAGATTAATGGTTATCATGTCATCAGACGGTATTAGTTATCATGGACAATAGCACTTATCACATCATCGGACTGTAATTGGCATCATTATCATTATTGTTATTATTATTATTATCATTATCATTTTCATTATTATTGTTATTATTATTATTATTATTATTATTATTATTATTATTATTATTATTATTATTATTATTTATCATTTTTGTTATTTCATAACGATACATAGTAAGGTTTGTTGCCTGTGACACCATGCATGACCTTCGACTGAACCTCTAAGAGTCAGGTCAAAGGTTATTTTATTCGTATCGTCCTCCTCAAAAGGATAAGGACCATCTACATCTCCAGTCACTGAGGTCGTTTTGCAACTGAATGTGACTGGAGACTGTGATAGCAAGGAGAGAGCTACAGGGTGGCATGTTTGGGCGTGGTTCTGGCCAGTGTCTGGAACGGTGGGTGATTAGGAGTCCCCTTCACGCGCCTGTGGTAAGGATTTTGCACCAAGTGATAACCTGGCAAATCACGACAGAATGTTTTATCAGAAGGTATATGTTTGTACATAAAGGTATTTAGATTAATAACTTGATCTACATCTGATCTTAATTCGCATGTACGTTCATTTTGATCGTTAATTGATAGTTTTTTTTTTATGATGAACTATATTGTCTTTACTAGTATGGTAAGGCATTGAACTAACATACGTAGAAGAATCGAGCAAATTGTAAGTGTTTACGATACTATCTCATTATCATCACTATCATTCTTCTCATCATTATCTCTTCCCGCGGTACCTCCATCACAGAGCTGGACAGGAAAAACATGGGAAAATTACCTCCTCTCTCCCCACGTCTACCCCGCTCACAGCCAGCGCTCCCCGCGTTACCCCCAGATCGAGGCTGCGATAAACGCCTTTCACTGCTGTCTTTAGGAAGATCCGTCATATCTCTTGCTGACCTCCCTACATGTTTGTCCAGCGATCCCTTTCCACCCACTCTACCCACCAACACTCATTCATCTTCTCGCGTCAGGTCGTGTGGGCGCAAGTGTAGAGACCCGGTGATAGAATTACGAGGGTCAAGATTGGGGGAAGCCATATTTATAAGATTTTAAGAATTTAACTAGAAAGAAGGTGAAAGGAGTACTTCTACAGCACAAGAGTAGAGATTGAATGGGATAGACTGCATAGGGACAGCGTAGGGAGTTTTAAAAAGTTGTATGACAGAGATGGTGCAAGAAATGGGGCCCGACGTGGGTAAAACTCCCCGAACAGTATAGATAGATTACTACGTACACATGCTTATAATGCTAGCCAAAAGAGGACAGCGTGGACGAGATCTGACTCGCTACTTGTCCTGGGTCGACCGTCCTTACCCCATCAGATAGCATTCAGGAGTCGTGATCCCTCTGTCTGCACCCACGGTGGCCACTGGTGACTGCCCGATGACACGATAACTCTGCTACTGCTTGATGACATGATACGCTCGCTACTGCTTGAAGATACGACTTGTCCATTACTGTCAGACGAAATGATAACTCCACCACTGCCATATACCCGGTAGTATCTGATTATGAAATAATTGGTTATGGAAGTATCTGATCATATGATAATTCTGGCACTTACCAGTGGTAGGATATGAAAAGAATTTTAAAGGAACAAATGCTATCACAGTCTGAGAGCATGATAACTACAAAAACCTGATATGATAATTTATTTATTCGTTGTTATCCTGTCAGTAATCTGAATAAATAAATTATCATATCAGG
>JAYMFT010209126.1:0-11538 GCA_038088735.1 Panulirus argus | reverse complement strand
AGAGACATGTTTTTCACTTTCTCAAAAATTTGTAAATACTTTCCCTGTCTGTTTTTCCCAATTTCTTAACTCTCTCTGCATTTCAATTAGGGCCCGGCCTTGATGTGGACTTTTGTCCGTGACTGGAGCCTTCAACATTAAAAAAAAAAAAAAATTATCTTTCTTGAAGATAGGTACAATATTTGCCATAATTTTTCTCTGGTGCGGATCCCTCTTACAGAGTGCTCGTAAACAACATCGTTCGTAGCTTGTCCAGTACTTCAGTACACTCCTTGAGTAAACATGGTGAACACCTTAAGGGCCAAACACCTCGTATAGGCCCAGAATTCTAAAGCCTTCAAGAACCTTTTAACATCTCGTATAAACAGTCTTGAGGATTTCCCAGTGGCTTCCCCGCATTCCATACAGTTCATATTGGCAACGATGTGTCCTCCGCAGTGGACATCTTGGAACTTTAGATCGTGTTGTACGTGCTTTTCTCTGCTTCAAGAACCTTTCCCTGTAAGTCCTTGAGACTGATTCTTTATTTGACTGTCTGATTCTAGTCAGTGTCCGGCGCATTATGTCTTGTTCCTGAACATTTTCATCTTTCTTTTATACTTCAACCATTCGCGCTATTTACATCACTCGGCTGCTTTCGTTACTTACCGTTTTGTACCTCTGAAATCTTGCTTGGTTGTTTTAGCATCTTCACAGTCTGCATAGAGCGTCTCTGTTGGCCCACGTTGACCCATGTCTCCTTACTATGTAGCTGCCTTTCTTCATATACTACCACTGGCACCCCTCGTGATAAAATTTTAAGATCTCTTATAATACTTTTCCATTTCTCTTTTGTAGAACTCTGTGACTCGTGTAATGTTCCCAAGTACATTTGTTTACCACTTCTAGTTTCTTTACTTGCATCCCAGTGTAGGATATGCGATCCTGATACCATCTTTATGTCATCGCTAAGTACATGCTCAGATTCGATCCCTGAGCGATTATTCTTCCCAGGTTGGGAACCAAAGCTGATATTTCCTCGTCCTAGATCGTTATTCATTAATATAAGATCCAGTACTGGCGGTACATCTGCCTTCCTGTCCATAATGTGCCAACTTACATAGTGAAGCTGAGAGATTTCTTGGCTTAGTCGTAAGAAATTGACTCCGTGTTGCTCACTCTCCAGTGCAGCTACGGATGATCTCAATATTTCTTACAATTAGAGTCGTTCACCTTTAGAACTCTTCCATAGTTCATCAGGTCTTATCTCTATACGTTCTGCTTCATCCTGACTGTCCTGCAATCATTATATAGTTGATAAACTTCGTCTAATCTTTTCGAAGGATTGTGTACTATCCAAATTGTGTACCTTTTTTCAGGTATTTTCCATTTATGTGTATCTTAAAGGACCAATGTTCACCTGCATTTCTGAGGCTTTTAGTCGTTTCTTACCAGAGGAGTCAGTTTCCTGTATTCCGTTTTCTACTTTAGTACAGTGTTAACAGCAACAAACATTACATGAGTCCATCTCACCGCTATGGCTCGCCTCATCAACTCCAGTAATATCTGGTTTGACTTCCTCATTGAATTCTGTTATATCCAGGTCTTTACAGAGACACACAAAGGAACACATAGGAATTCTAGGCTAATAGTGTGGTAGTGGAAAGTATCAGAAACTTACAGATTAGGAAGTTAGAATGCATACAGCTTATTCAAAGAGAATAACTTGCAACATGTCATTGTCGCCGTAAAAGCGAAATATTTATCAAGTAAGTTCATGTTTTAGCCCAACTTGCATTGGTACAGAAACTGTAGAATACTGCATTGCTTTTTGAATTAGAGACTTTAAGACTGTAATTAGAAAGGAACTAACAGACTTCTCTGAAGCAAATAGACGAGTACAAAAGGAGACGAAACATTTGCGATCACAATGAAATGTTTGAAGTAACATATTAATAGGTCTCGGTAACAAGATAAGCAGACTACAAAATGTTATCGCTGCTTGCATGGTTAATAGGCTACAGGTGCACACAGTCAAAAAGGTATCTTTATGATACAACGGATGATGGCATTTGACAAAAGCTCTGGGGTCTTGCCATACGTTGGTAGCTCTGGTTTCCAGATACGGTGAGATATGAATTACTCGTGACATTTCCTTTCATTTGCCATAATAATGTCTCTTATTCATGTGTGACCACACATTGAGAATATTGTGTAGCGTCAATGTTAATGTTGGAAACATGCATCTGTGTGCATACTTATCTTTGTCACGGAATCTCATCTTGACTGTCACTTTTGTACGAAATCCTGGCGACTTGTGAAGCCAGATGCCGATTGTTGCAGACATGAAAGTTATAGATATGAATTGAAACGGAAATAAATGAACGAACTGAGAAAGATGTGAGTAGGTAAGTACATAAATGTACTGTTCTGGGAGTGTGACATTTGTGGGGCCATCTCTTGTACTGTACGGGGAGGGAGTGATTCACTCGCGAGTCCCCATCCCTTGGACGTTATCTACTATCATACAGCCTCTTCGATTTATGTATGCCATCTACCTTAACTATGTCCTCTGTATTCTATTCCATTCTGTTCCTGCTGGATTTAGCGTTACTTTTACCACATGTGATTATATGTTGACGGAGCCCAAACTTATCACCTGTTAATCATACATGTACTGGATATTGGAGTATGTTTAGTTATTACTGTAAGGTAAACAATACTGGGTGATCATTTTAAATATGATAATATTTGGTGTAACCACTTCCTCCCTGCCTCTGATTATTCCAGGCATAGACTGTGACTTTTTTATAGTAACAAACTCTTTACCTGAGAATCCGCAGATACCGATGGTCTGAAATACCTAAACAGGGGCGTGTGGTGCCGAATCTAACACATGCAGTTAACAAACTGTGGAACTTATGTTTCGAAATATGAATTTGTTTCGAACACGAAAGGAAATTAAAAGGTCATGTGTTGTTTCAGGATTCGAGACATGCAACAATCTTATTACATAGATATAATGATATAACGATTACAAATGCATAACGTGTTCGTATACTATATGATATACTCTCACTTGTCATTTGTTCTTGTCCTATATGAGGATTCATCCACCTTACGTCGATACCATATTTCTCTATGTGCGTGAAACATTGTTTGCAATGTTGATTATACTGTATTCACACAGGCTGTGTATAATGCACCGTATTTATTGTGTATTTCAATAGTCTTTGCTCTAAAGAGGAGCTGCCATGATTATTAGCAACTGCGCCTCCCACTCACGCTTACCAGCCCTAGCGAGACAGCAACCCTAACGAGACAACGAGTGCAGTAGAACATTTTACCTGAAGAAATGGTATAGCACCTTGATGTTGATAACTATATCTGAAATTCAAAAACTGTATCCACGTTTTGCATATCCTTTATATATTTACTGCATGAAAGACTGTTCGATTATGTAATCGGCCAGCTTTTTAAGAATTCGTGTAATAATTAACAACCCAGTGGGGTCTGAGAAAGACCCTTTGTAACCTCTGCAATTGTTTTGTGCTACCGCTCACAGGATCATTGAGCATGGGGTGCACAGTAAAGTAGCCGCTGACAGCGGCACTAATGATTCACTTCATTGTAGTCTTTTGTCCTAGTTCCAACGGGCTGTATACGTTTGTGGTGTTCAACCGCAACTTGGGGACGAGGGATCGCTGGTGGAAGGGGGTGACGGTGGCGAAAATGGTTCATTTCGAAGTGCCGAATGAGGTTCAAGTAGTGTTTGGTGAGAGTCGGGAAGACCAGAGTGTTAAACATATCTTGTTGGGTGATGCAGGAAATCTCGAGAATGATCGTGCATGCGCTTTTCTCCATCTTTTCTATTAGACCCTCTTGTGTGGTGGATAGAGAAGAAGACAGGGCGTGGAAAGCTCGGGTGAGTCTGGGAAGAATGGAAGTTGTGTAAATGTTCCTGGTTAACAGTCGCATTGAGTTCGTGTCATAAGTGTACGGGAGGATGTTGATGCGATAGAAAACTGGAGGAACTGTTGATTGTGCTTATTTATTCCTTTCAAATTAGTTTATGGTGCTGGATGACGGCAAAAAGATTGGTCCCAGCAAGACCGTAAGGGGTGAGACATAGGATCGGGACTGGTATACTTGTTTTGGTTGATATTGAAACGGATGGCTGAGGTCCAGCTTTGGAAGCTGTTGAAGGCGTTCTGGAAGATGTTGTCGTCAGGAGAGCTGCTGTGAACGCCAACTACAACAGTATGGTGGTCGACTTTCATCCAGCAAGCAGTTGCATCCATCACGGCACATTCTTTCAGGACGAGAAAGCACGAGGATCCCACCTTCGTGCCCCGTGAAGAACTGGAGGGTCGAGATGGCTCTTCGAAAGCGCACTGCCTGACGAAGCTCACCAAGGAGGTCTGGCAACCAAAGACACCTCTTTGCAGCTTATGGTGACTATCTTGTTGATGACTGGGTGATGGATGACCACGCTGATAGCTTTAGTGAAGTCAGTCAATGAGGGCAAGTCACGGAGGTGTAACATCCTCCTGGGTTGTGAGAGATGGTGTCTACGAAGCTGACAAGGCAGTGGGCGATAGAGAAGGTCTTCATGTTGCCAAGCTGTTGAGAGTCTGTGGATCTTGCAGTCAAATGCGCGCTGAAGAGGGTAATGGGTAACAGGGGCGCCACCCCCCCCCTCCTCCTAACGCCTCACCTTGAGCAATGCAATGTATAATGATTAACTTATTAGAAATGATTGTATGTTTTTTTCTTTTAATTAAAACTTGTTCTATTTCCTCGAAAGGAAAGATAAATGCAGCCGTGTGTATACTTAACTTTTTTATACGAGTAAACTGTAAGATAACCGTATTCGTGTCACTTTCCTAAAACGCTGAAGCGTTTAATTTATCGCATTATTCCGTCTCTCTACAAAAGCATATTTGTAAATAAGTTTCATCGAAAAAGAAAACTCCCTTGAATATTATCTGCTGTTTTATGTTTTCGCATATCATAGATTTATATTCACTGAAAAAAATGGTCACCTCTCTCATGATAAACTCCCGTACAGAAACTATATTCAATTTTTTTAACAATATGACGAACATTGGTGATATACAGTAACAACCACACAACTCGAAAAAAGGTTAAATTATCCAAAATTACAGTGAAGCTGAAGCGACCACAGTGAGCAACAGCAACGGTATATCGAAATTCCAGAACATTCTATATACATGAGGAAAATAATACGTTATTATAATATGTTGTGAGCTTTTCCATCACTGGCAAGATGGTCATTTGCCGCTCTCCCTCCCACACACTAACCTAATCATGGGTACGCGGCAGCCTCCAGTGTCTGTGTAAAGTCAGTCCAACAGAGCTCTCGCCGAGTACGCTAAGGACCAGGTTGATTGCAATGAGTCTTATATCATCATCGGTATTTACATGTATGAGTTTCCACGTGTGTGTGTGTGTTTGTGTGTGCTCGCACGAGTTTCCATATACATAATGATCTATTTGTATGGTAAGGGGAAGAGGGGGTTTTACACTCGTAGAGCCCCATCACATATTTTTTTCTTTATCATACCGATTATTAAAGTCATGTACTGTATCAACATTGATAAATTCCATTGGTCAATTTATTCCCTTCAATAACTACCCATGCTGTAATTTTTTTTTTATTTATATAGTCCGTAACAAGCTGCTTCCTGAATTTCATGTTATGGCCTCTGGTTATTTGATCTTTGTGTTTCAGTGAACTGTGTATTGTTCGTCATCAAACTGGTTCCAGAATTTGATGGATACGATTTGCTCGTCCCTTACTCGTCTCTCTTCCATGCTGGACAAATTTATGCTCTCAAACCTCTCATTGTAACTCTTCTAACTCATGTTAAGTGTTTGTTGCCTTCCTCTGGACCTTCTCTCTTAGCATTCTTGTGCATCCTCAAGTGCGGTGACTGCTTCCAGTACCACCCCGATTACTCTACATTGTTGTCTATATATATTGGTTCTTGTTTAGTAAATTCTGTCATATTTTAGTGTACGGTTATAATTCATCCTCCAGTCTGTCTCTCTGTTTCTGTCTTTGTCGTTGTCTGTCCGTTTGTCGTGTGTGGCTTTCACTGAGAGAACCGATTTCGAACTAGTAGAAAATGATAAAGCACAGAAAAACTACAAAAAAATAATGACGCCTAGTCTGGGGTACGGTGGGCGGCATCGTCTGAGGCCGGTCCCTCACGAGACATCCGTTTTCTATTCGAATTCAAATTTCCTCTCCTCACCACAAGAGTCGAGGGCGGTCGGCCCGGCAGCAGAGGGAACACAACCATAAACCTTTTCAGAATCACCAGGGACGCCTGGATCGGAGTGAGAGGACTGCCGGTCTTTCCACGGGACACCGGGACGTCATGGTCCTCAAGGGGAGTGGGTGTTTCGAAAGCCGTCCAACAAGGAAGACTTTACCGTCCCCAGCTGATGCCCTGTCTTCATTATTATCGCATGATTGTCATTAATATCTATAAATGGAGTTTTTAAAGAATGTTAACCTTATTATAGTAAATTATATAGTAACGCCTTTGTAATTATGGATACAAGCTGTCAGCACAATGCCTCACTGGTGAAGTCTTATGAAGCTGGGCGAATGTGGAGTCGCCGCCATACTGGTGATGTCACCAGCAGCACCAGGGCGAGTGTGGAGCTACTGCAAGACTGGGGCCAGCCTGGTCACGCCTCCTTCCTGGGCAACACGAAACCTTGTAACATAGACGACGCGACAGTGGCCGTCGCCAGACACACGTCCAGACATTGTTACCAGCACCAGACGTGGCCACCAGCACCGTACGTGGCCACCAGCACAGTACGTGGTCACCACACTGTACGTGGCCACCAGCACCGTACGTGGACACCAGTACCAGACGTGGCCACCAGCACCGGACGTGGCCACGGAAAACAATCACTATCGCATTTCTTCATTTCAAACAACTTCACTGTCATACATTCTGAAGAAAAATCGTCATACAGTCTTAAGAAACATTATCATACAGTCTTATGAAGCGACCGATTGTTTCTTAAAATCATCAAGACTATAGGATATTATCTGATTAAGGGTCAGGTCAAAGATCACATCTTCATACCTAAGGGTCGTACTGTCATGTTCAAGTGTTGTACCGTCGTGCTCAGTCTGTTGCGATCGCTAGCATCAGTGTGTACCAGCATCACTTGGCATCCAGTATGTTGACAAACGTCGTTCTCGTTGGCCGGGTTCATACAGTGCAGAGCGGCGTCGCGTCCGTCCCGGCCATTATGTGGTCAAAGCGAGAGGAGGACAACCCCGGAAAAGACTCGAAGTTATTTATAACTTTTCTGGCGTTCAAAACGACTGTAATAGCCTCGGATGATGTGCGTATGTGGGTTACTTCCCTGTCCACGCCAACAACAGCCTAAACTGAATATCCACGACAGTATAAGAATTCCTTGTGAGCGTCATCACAAAGTTTAGAGCAAAGTTTTGAGGTAATTTTTCTCGTGCTAACATGAAGAGTTTTACGAAATATAACGCCTCGTAAAGCAGAACTTGGAGCGTAGAGCCCGTGGAGTGTTCTCTCTCTCTCTCTCTCTCTCTCTCTCTCTCTCTCGCTGCTAGGCCCACAATACCTATAACAGCGGTCTCTACACCCCAACCCCTCTTTTTCAATAGGGTGGCTAGGGGAGGGGAGGAAGACGTGGGACAGGGGAAGGGATGGTTTGAAATGGAAGTGAAGGTTGAAGTGTGTTCAAGTGTTTGGTGTAAGTTTCTGGCGCATGAGTAATTTTCTGGAAGGGTGTTTTTGGTGCCTTATTCACATACCCCCGGCCGACTGGGGCTGTGTATGTATTTATGGTGTGTCTTTTGGTTCGGGATTGTCTGTAGTTTGTATCCTCGTTGTCCTCAAGTCTCTGCCATGTTTTCTGGGCTGCTTCTCTTAGGTAGGAACTGACTGGTTTAATCTGTACTTGTTCGTGCTGTTCTAAGAAGCTGCAGTGACCCACTGTCGCTCCACAAAGTGTCACTTTACCGACGGCACCTTGACCTGGTGGCCGGTCACGGCTTGTGACCTCACCTGACCTGATAATTCCCAGAGAAATGAGTTTGGGATCCTATCCTACGGCTGTGCCTGTAGAATTACTTCATGACTCCCATACTCGATGATCGGCGGTGGCAGGTCAAAAGCTGCCGCCATAATTATTTCATTGATGCCCTGAGCATTTATATGAGAATAGCCGGTCTAACGGACCTACACTCAGTCCATCGGCACGGAGAGAGGTCAAAACTTGCGACATTCGACTACGACGTCTCCAGTTCCCTTTGAGAATGGCTTGTCCTCCCAGACCGCCTTCACGATCCTGCCTGTTACATACCCAAGCATCACCGCAGTATGGCAGTCAAACAGTTAACTGACCCGCTCTAAGACAACTGGTGTACCACTCTGGTACCTGAAGTCTTGGCCATGTAACTCCAGACTCAAGTTGCCCTCCGTCAGTAGAAGTCCCATCGTAACTCCTGACGTTTCATATTCCAGCTAGGTTTCCTTGTGGTGCTTCGTCCACTTTTGGCAGAACTCGCTAGGGACATCGACTCCGCCACTCATGGGCAGCAGCTGTAGCGACAAAGGATCTACGGCCACGCCCGCTGCATTCCTGCAACCCAGGCACAAACCGGCAGCCGCCGCACACTTCAGAAGCCTCCTGCAACTCGAGCACTAACTATTTAGACAGCCGCCACACAGTACAGGAACCGCGATGTGCGCCACACACTCCTCCTACGAGAGCCCCACGTTGGCTAGGCAGCCATGTACCTCTCCCACGTGCTCCTCTTTAATCTCGCATCCACGCCAGCCTCACGGGAGCCCTGCCAAGCCGGTCTCTTATTACTCAATCTACCTCACGTGGTCTCTCCTTTTATCCCTATAATCCCGCAACCCCAGTAGCTCATTGTCCCTGGGCTGTCTCATTTTGTGTACCTTAGCCAGTTAAGCACTGTTGTTGTTATTGTTAAACGTATTCCCTCTCAGTTATACCACCTCAGAAACTAGTCAAGTACACCCTTCAGACTAGTGACCCCTGGAGCTGACCGAGAGAGACTTTCGGACACGTCTTTATAGTGCTATTGTCAGCCTTCCCTGACACCTGCTGTCATCGCCCTTTTTTCCACCACCCGCCCAGCGTCATCCCGCACTTGTCCATCTTCCCTCTTGTATTTGCCCTGACCAGTCATCCTATCCTGTAGCCCCCAGATGATTCTCTCTCTCTCTCTCTCTCTCTCTCTCTCCCCAAATGTGTATTTCGACAAAAAATGGGGAGGGAGAGAAGCAGTGCAGTGACCCGCTGTGGCTCCACAAAGTGTCACTTTATGACGGCGCCTTGACTTGGTGGCAGGTCACAGCGTGTGACCTCACCTGACCTGATGATTTCCTGAGAAATAAGTTTGGTGGCCCAGTCTGTGGCTGCACTTGTGGAATTACGCCGTGACTCCCACACTCGATGATCGGCGGTGGTAGGTCAAAAGTTGCCGCAGTGATCATTCCATTTAATAGATGACCTGAGCCTTTCCAGGAGAACTGTTCTAACGGACCTACCCTCAGTCCATCGGCATGGAGTGAGGTCAGAACTTGCGACAATCAGCTGCGACATCTCCAGTTCCCTGTGAGAATAGCTTTTCTGCCCAGACCACCTTCATGATCCGACCGTCCTCCCTGTTATATACCCGGGGCATTACCGCAATAAGGCTCTCAGGCAGTTGACTCGCTCTAGACAGCTGGTGTACCCACTCGGGTACCTGAAATCTTGGCCTTGTGACACCAGACTCAAGCTGCCCTTAGGACGCTCCTCCGTCAGTAGAAGTCCCACCATGGCTCGTGACGTCTCAGTTCCCTGGCATGGTTCCTTGTGGTGCTGCCGTCTCTGACGTCCACCTCCACCAGCATCAAGGCTCCAGTGCCAAACTTATCATCTCGCATTTCTCAACCTGCCGCAATTAACCTCTCCTTTCCCCGCATAATCTCGCACCTACAGTAGCTGGTTGCCCTTGGGCTGTTTCTCCTTACGTATCTTAGCCAATAAAGCGCTGCTGCTGTTGTCATCGTTGATGTTGTTAAACGTGGTTTTGTGTCCCTTTCAGTTACACCAATCCAACACCCAAAATAAGAGCTCCCGCTACAGCGCTATCAGCAAAGGGGTATCTCTCATCTGTAACGAATCGTAGAGCCTTATTTCGTATCTTCTGTAACTTCAGCATGTGTAATTTGCAGGCGAGGAACGTGGGCATAGAAAAATGGGTCAGGACAGATGTACTGTTTGGTTCCCTGGAAGGTGCCAGAATCTGCACAGACTAGTCGGGGGCCGCCTGCCTTTCCTTGAGCGGATCTCTTGTGGAATATGATCTATCATCGGACCTCATAATGTCGGCGTGTGGCCCAGGATTCTACAGTTGTTCTCGTGCTCTGTCTTGTCACCTTTTGTGATTACATCGTTGCCTCTCCTGTCCTCTGTCCCCACCCTCCCGTTCCCCACAACACCCACCAGGGCAGTACACTCTCCCCCTCCACCTCCCCGTCCCCCCCAACCCCTCAGCCTCACCCACAGTCTCTGGACTTCTCGACAGTATGAGCACCTCTGCCGCCGCACCCAAGACACGCCGTGGGGCGAAACATTAATCTGTCACCACCTTCCAAACCCCAGAGGCAAAGACGTAACGTACCTAGCAAAGACGGGAACAGGAACAGAAGTCTTTCCCACCGTGCAGATCGTTGCATTCTAATCTTCTTAAAGAGGAATGTAATGATTCCAAGTAAGATGTTGTGTTGTGCTCCACAAGGTTTTTACGTCTTGTGTTGTTCTTGCCAATATTTTTCTTTGGCTCATTGTAGGAACTGACTTGACGACCGATTAGAAGCGCATCTTGGACAACCAATGGTAACTTTTCAGGGAATTAAAACCGTCTTGGTTAATATATCCTCCATTCTCTCTTTCTGTCTCTCTCCCCCTCTCTCTCTGATGTCATATTTGTCATATCTTTTTTCTTGAAGGAGAGATCAGGGGGGCCTCTTCACCATTCTACGTGTGAGGCTGTAAGAAAGCTTTTCTCACACGTCGCTCAGAGCGTCGCCCCGTGTCCATCATAGTCTGGTTCAGTGGCCTGGGGCATTCTTCAGATCTCCCCGTGGCATGACACGCATGACCCCAGTGTGTCAGGCGGCGCTAGAGGAGAGAGAGAGAGAGAGAGAGAGAGAGAGAGGTTAAGAGTTCATTCGTCTATCGCCGGTGGAGGTGAGAAAAGGTTCCCTCCTGGGTAAACAAACACACGTCAACACAGGCGGGGGACGGAGGGCCCGTCCCAGTGGCCGCTCTCATAACCCAGCCCCTCATCTGGTCGTTCTGGTCGTCCCCGGAGCACCCTACTCAGCCCCTCACCTGGTCGTCCCCGGAACACCCCAGTCAGCCCCTCACCTGGTCGCCCCGGAGCACCACAACCTAGCCCCCTCACCTGGTCGTCCCGGAGCACCACAACCTAGCCCCCTCACC
>JAYMFT010209115.1:0-11538 GCA_038088735.1 Panulirus argus | reverse complement strand
TTTTTCTCTATATATATATATATATATATATATATATATATATATATATATATATATATATTCTTTATATGATTTCGTATACCTCAGGATCAGACCTCTCGAAGGCAGGGTTCACAGATGTTTATGGAAATCGACTTGAGTATCTCTTTTAGGGGAACTGTCTCACTGAATCACTCCTTTCGTCGTTAGTTCTGCATCTGAGTTTAGATTTCTTTCGTGAAATAATCTTGAGAGGGAATTATCACCTTTCATCATGAATCTTATTTTTCACAGTGCCAGAAACTGATAGACAATCGGTTTTCATATTGTTTCCTGTTAAAAGTGAACAAAGATATCCTTTAATATATACACAACTATGTACATTTTTTGGGAACAATTCTTTTAACACAAGTCTCTAGTTGTCGTGAAAGTCACCGTCTTAAGTGGGGTGGTATGTAGCGAATGACGTCAGGGTCGAGACTAGCAAGCTAGGCATTTCTTACCCCCAGGTTGTGTCGAGAACTTCCGTCGTTTTCTTCGTTTCTCTCCCGCTCCTAAAGTTGCGTGCGATACTCTGCAGGTCTTTCAGGCCGAGCCTTAGTATTCAGAGCCAGCGTCAGCCAACTGCTGGTGTGAACAGGGAAAGTAAAATGTCCCACGTCTCTTTTCCTTTTTCTTTTTTCCCTCATGGAGGGCTTGATGGCTATGAAGATTTCCCCTGAAATAGAAAGAACTGGCCAGGGCGAGGCTGATGCCAGGGTCTGACTTGCGAGTGGATGAAGACCCTAAACGCTGGTGGTGTTGGCGAGGGACTCCCGGGTAGCGTCAACTGGTCTACGGTGTCAACCCGTCCTCGGGTTGGTCAAAGCTCACGCGGAGCCAACAGGGTCGGACTGCTTCTGTCGTGAGTGTTGAAGGGAAGACGGGGGTCCACTTGCGGCGACAGTATATCAATAAGACAGAGGGGCTTTGATTGGCTTGTCAGAATTGTATGCTTCCTGCTATCGGTACGTAACAACTACGGCAGGAGCAGAGATCTCTAACAGCGGTAGAAGAAATGAAGTCTCCAGGAAATAGTTCGGCTTTGTGTGAATTTTTCTTTAGCACTAAGTTCAGGACACAGGTCGTCGTCGTCTGTACACACAGCGGCGCTGGGCACAAGAGGCTGTGCACATAACACAGTGTTACTCACCTGGCACAACAGTCCTCTCGGACAGAACTCGACTCTTCACACTGGCACAAATGACCATCAAGGAAAACTACGGTCCACTGGAAGAAAAAAAAAAAAATACAACCTAATGAAAGGTGAGGATGTAATAGTTTCGCCTAACGAAGCAGGTATTGAAAGAAAATGGGAAGTGTATCTGGACAAGAAGAGAGGCATTGTACCTAAAATAACATAAAGCAATAAACTTCACTTATGTGGAAATCAGATAGAAGGTGTTTAATCAGAATTCTGTTTTACAGTTTACTGAGAATTTATACCAAATATCTCTCAGTTAATCAGCGCAGCACAATCAACATGGTACATGTGCAGCCCATGAATGAAATTAATATTTCTCAGAAAAGTGTGTGTGTAGCAATAAACGTTACAAGTTTGTAATAGGCTGGAATGAGGTTCAAAAGCAAAAGTATATCAATATTCCTGGTATCTCTCGTCATACACATCCTCCTCTTCCACAGGATCCGGAGAATTACAGAGGAAAGCCGCAGACGAACGGTTGGTACAGTTTCTCCGAGATCAAGCCCTTTGCGATTAGCTGAATTGCACAGGAAAAATTTTCATTCAGTTGTGACACATCTTGTTCCAAGAACTACACCGAATTTTTAAATTCAAATGGAACGAGAGATGATTATTTGCAGAAATGCTTTGCTGATGTCCTCTACAGGGAACCGTGGAAACGTATTCGAGGTCTGTTCTCGGTCAGGTTAATTAGGACACCATCCTGGCCCTCTTGGCTTGCTTTTGTTCTCGCTGTCAGAGTCCTTTCTGAACCGTTGCTCTCGTTAGTCTCGCAACGGTATGATCAAACCATAGTGATCATACAAGACGAGACCAACGAGAACACTAGTTCGGAGAGGACATTGACAGCAACAGATATGGGCCAGGCTGATGTGCTAACATGAACAAAAGCAAAACTCTGATATATTTCCAAGACAGGTCTTCACTACGCTACTTCCAAGAATACATTTCGAACATGTCATCAGGTTATCACAAACGACGATTCAGTCCATATTTCTCAGACTCGTATCATTCACTGACTGATACATGCATATAACCAGACTTTAGTTAATGACGCTATGTTGACCAGCAACAGATGTGAGGTGCAGAAAAATAATGAATTGTATTCGACCTACATGAAGCTCTGAACACTTCACGATTAAATTATACATAAGAATATGCTTAAAAATAATGCCTCTGTATATGTTTTGCTCATACCAGTTGCCCAGAAATCACGATCACAAATGTATGGCTGGATGAAATTGGCTTCTAGTAAACAAGCTTATCCTACCTTTTTCTGCTGTAAAACTGGGCATCAAAGACCACTGGCAGCCTACGAGGTTGAGATCTTTTATCTAGTTCCCTTAAAAAGGATGTTATAAAAAAGGGCATATCTCTGTGTACTTGACCTACTACACATGACTAGGAACAACGTCAATGATGGTATATGAACAGATGGATATTTAGAATGTAAAATCCTCTTACGTATATGGGATGTATTATAATTGCCCTGTCGTGAACATTTGTAGAGGTTTTCGGAAAAGAGGAAACATTAAGGGTGAGAGGAGAGTGCCGAGAGTAAGTGAGCTTGGAAAACAGACTTGCCTGAAGAAATATCAGGAGAGATTGAGTGTAGACTGGCAAAAGATGACAGTAAACAGAGTCTGGGGAGTGGGTGAAAAATGGGAGGTATTTAGGGAAACAGTGCTGGCATGTGCGAGAGATGCATATAGCATGCATAAGTTGGGAGGTGGGCGGATTAGGAAAGGTAGTGATTGGTGGGATGAAGAGGTAATTTGCTGGTGAAAGAGAAAAGAGAGGCGTTCGGACGGTGCTTACAGGGAGGGACTGCAAATGGTTGTAAGATGTATAAGAGAAAGCGGCAGGAGTTCAAGAGGAAGGAGCAGAGGGTGAAAAAGATGGCAAACGAGAGTTGGGGTGACCGACTATCACTAAACTTTAGGGAAGAATGGAAGATGTTTAGGAAGTAGGCTAATAACAGGCGAAAAAACAAGAGAAGAGCGTGTAAAGAGGTCGGAGTAGACTGCGGAAAGGTCTGTGGAATAAGGATCTGTGGTTTTGGTGCATTACACATGAGAGCTAGAGACTGGATGTGGGTAAATGCCGCCATTCTTCGCCTGTTATAGGTGCTACCACACTAACGCAAGGAACGGCAGTTAACTGATTATCATTATCAATATTATCACACACACACACACACACACACACAGTGCTAAACTTGAGTCTAAATTACAGTTTATGTTAATACTCATGCGAGAAACTTGATATAACAGTGAGAGATGGGAAAAGTAAATCATAACTCGTTTGATAAACCCTGGGAGACCGGCTCCTCATCCTACACCCTAAAATAGTTCCCTATGGCACGACAGCCGTGGACGGATCTGTAGAATATTCCACAGACATTAAAAACTGGCGTAATCATGGTAAGAGAAGATAAACCAGACCTTCGGGCCTCATGACTATTTAAGACATTACCTGCAGTCATAAGAGATACTGTTGGCTGGCATAGTGGAGAATTTTAAGGTCTCGAATAAGTACCTAACAAGTGTACCGAAGCAGCCAGGCTATGGTGGTTAGGAAGGCTTATGAGTCGCGGCCTCCTACAACCTGCTCGGCTAGCAAACCCATACATATAACCACTACAGACTCAGCTGGGAGTGTGGGGGGATGGAAGTCTTCCAAAGTCGATCTAAGTCATCAATAAGATAAGCAGGCAGACAGCCAGTAATCAACCCCCACACGTCATTATGGTCTCGCGTGTTATTCACGTGTCACAACGGAAGAGTACTTTTAGTGTTGGATCATCACTAGAGTAACGGAACCATGGCTTTACTCTTGGGGCTCCTGAAGGTGCGCGGTACGAGACGCAGTAAATGAGGGTGTCACGGGTGACGTATGCAGAGCAATGAACGCGGCTCAACCCATTTTACCGCCAGCCGGCCCAGTCCGCTGAAGCACAGAATGTCAGGGTGTGTCACCTTTCTGCACCTAACCAATGACTGGAGATGTGTTCGCAATGTGCAGTTTTCGTATATTTCCCCAGAAAAATGTGTGTTGGTCTCTCTCCGTTTGATACAGCACGTAATCACAAGATAATGGAGTCAGATGATGTTACTGAGTTGATTCTCCGTTTCTCAAGGTTGCTGTCTGTCATTTGGCCGCTTAAGTAAAACTGGCTTTTGGGTTCTGCCAGAGGGATCAGGGTTATCACACAGTGACTTCAGCCCCAGGCCGCCTAGATCTTCTTGGCAAGACTCGTCGTGTTCCTTAACATCATTGCCCTACAAAGAACTATAGACAAGGTAAAGTATATGTCTCTTTCTTTCCCGTACTGTTTAGTTTCGAGTTTGGATTAGAAAAAAAGTCAAGGTGACTTCAGACTGAAATGATCACTACACAGCGTACTAAAATCTTGCTCTGGATAACAGTGAGTCTCCCCCTCCTTATAACCCCCCCCCCCACACACACACACACACACTCGCCCCGCTGTCAGTTCGTCAATATATATTCTCTGTTATCCCCTGGTTCCAACGCTGAAGAGTTTCCCTGTTTGATCTATTACCAATGACAGCTAAAATATATATACATTCTTTTCCATCAGGCGGGATTGGCCCTAACAAACAAAATAAGAATGACTTTTTGAATAATTTCTAAATGAAGTTTTTCGTTTTCATGTTTTGGGTAGGAAGAGCTCTTTGTTTTCTTAAACCCTGAAATATTATATAATTTTGTAATAACATTCTACCGTTGAAATAAACACGATGAAATTTCATGCGTTAGTTTATGATGTAGTGGGAAACTATACGATCACCCACGTAGAATACACTTAGTGATTTTTAACAAAATTATAAGAAAAGACTTATCATTGTGCTGCTGTTTCTGGATAATGTTCTGAATAACGAAGAATAAGCGACCATGATTACTAAACGATATCGTATACCTCCATTTAAATCTAAACCAAAACTGAATGTCAAATCGCAAACATGTTGCACTGCAATCCTTGCAATCGTAGTTGATGTACGGCTGATCCACCTGACGAATATATTTCAGCCGTGTTAACCACGTACAGCGACGCAGTGGAAGGCATCTCCCCTTCTCACTGGGGAATCTTTAGACCATGACAGTTGATCCTTGTCTTTTAATGAACAAAATTCACCAGAGTTCCGTTTATTTCAAGCCAATTATTAGTTATCAGTCCTTTATCATATGTATTGTCTTGATTACTAGAAGCCACTTTGTGAAGAATCCAGTTGGTGAAGAACCCGCCTGGTGAAGATCCCGGCTGGTGAAGAACCCGGCTAGTGAAGTACGCGGCCGGTGAAGAACCCAGTTTGTGAAGAATCCAGCTGGGGAAGAACCCTACTGGTGAAGAACCCGGCTTGTGCTTACCACGGTTGGTAAAGATCCCGGCTGGTGAAGGACCCGGCTGATGAAGAACCCATCTGGTAAAGAAGGTGTCCGGTGAAGAAACCAGCTTGTGAAGAACCCGGATGGTGAAGAACCTGGCAGGTGAAGAACCCGGCTGGTGAAGAACCCAGCTGGTGAAGAACCCGGCTTTTGAAGAACCTGGCAGGTTAAGAAACCGGTTTGTGAAGAACCCGGGTAGGGAAGAACCCTGCTGGTGAAGAACCCGGCTGGTGCTTAATCCGGCTGATGAAGTACATGGCTGGTGAAGAACCTTGCTGGTGCTTAACCCGGCTGGTGAAGAACCCGGCTGGTGAAGAACCCGGCTGGTAAAGAACCCGGCTGGTGAAGAACCCTGCTGGTGAAGATCCCGGCTGGTGAAGTATCCGGCTGGTGAAGAACTCGGCTGGTGAAGAACCCAGCTGGTGAAGTACCCGGCTGGTGAAGAACCCGGCTGATGAAGTACCCGGCTGGTGAAGAGCCCGGTTAGTGCAGAACCCGGCTGGTGAAGACCACATTATCCACTACGTCCTCCAATTCTCCAGCCTTCATGTTCACTGAATCCTGGATCATATGCCGTCCACCAGCTTTGGTGTGCCTAACATTCCAGTGACACGCAGCATTTCCTCGGTGTATTTCCAGATGGTTTGGGGATTCCTGGAAAACACTCTTCTGCACTTCCCTAAATGAATGTTTAAGAGTTGCGCCTCAGTCGCAGGGCATAAAGGGAATTACTATACGAAGGTAACAAACCGAATTTAGTATAGGTCGAGGTGGACGACCAAACCTGGACCCAAGTCTCGTCAAAGTATTTGATTTTAATGACACATCGACGTGTTAGGGATTTATCTTGTAAATGAAAATAGAAAATGAACACAGCAATATTCTGCAGCTTCATCAGCAAGGTATTTGTCCAATGAAATGTCTGCATTGATCCCTCAAAGGTTTTATCTATAACCGAAGAGACAGACATGGCAGTCACTTATGAAAAGAAATGACGAAAACTGCAGACATTACTGACTGCATTTCTAACAGATCTTACGTCAACGTACTCAATGTTATGGCCAGTTTCAGCATCAGATGACCATGCTAACTGCATCTCTCACACAATGGACACTTAAAGATTAACCTCAGTGTTTAGGGAACGAACAGGTGAGACATCTCTTTTTAACTTTATGTGATTCATTACAACGTTGAAGCAGGATCATGTTGTGAACATTTTCATGTGTAGGGAAATAAGAACTCAAGATGTGTGGTTAACTGTTATTCCATTTGTTCTCTGAGCTTAACCACGCACACTCCCTTCCGCGTCGAATCTTGCCATGGCAGTAGGCCGACACCCAACCCAGGTGTTCGTCCTCCCCTCAATTACTAGGAACCTGGCTTAGGTTGAGGTGTGTGCTTAAGTGTAAATATACACAGGGGTAAAGACACTGTACATAAATACAAGGTTGAGAGAAAGGGGCAACACGAGGAGAAAGCTCTCTCCCTATAACACACATATAGTAAAACAATAACTAAACAGATGATTTTCCTGCAAGTGCTCTTAACATGGTTTAAATCCCTCTGTTAAAGGAACTTAACCAAGAGTACTTTATTTTTGTTGGCAGAAAGAAAACATTTCCAGTCTTGTTGAGTCGTTGTACTCGCTTCTCATGACTTCAAATGCGTCACCAACTGAGATTTTCTTTGAATACCCCTGATAGTCTTTCATAAGTTTATTTCCCCAAGTTCGTTTTTAGAGCATGAGGGAGTTAGGGTCGGAAATAGACGATTTAGCCTTCGAGGAAATATCCTCGATTGGCTCACTCTTCTGTCCCTACATGCCGAAAGAGATGATACAGGAAGGGAGGATTTCCAATCTTCTTCTGTTCCTTCTACGACACGCAGGAGTTTTGTGGTCAGTATTCTATATTCTCTTTCCTATGTAAGTCTTTCTTCCTTTCATACATGTTCGCTATTTACCGCGTTAGCGAGGTAGCGTCAGGAACGGACGAGGAAATGGCCCAATTCTGTCACATCTACTTTCCACCCGTTATGTATATTGCCCCACAGATCTTCCTGTGACTTCCCCAGATCGCTTCATGTGCCTTGCTTCAGCCCAGTGACAGCTCAAATTCGCTCTATCCCTTGCACGTCTCTCACCCTCCTGCATGTTCAGGCCTCTATCCTTCAAAGCATCTCTTACTCCATCCTTCCACTTCCTCCTTCGTTTCCCCATTTTCCTTGAGTAAGTAAGAATCAGGGAAATAAAAGTGTTTACCACTGGGTATTGCAGTAAATGATTCGCCGACAAATATATCACAAGTGTCCAGCTGGTTGGTGACAAGCTTGTGGGTGCATTTAAATGATTTATCACTAAAGTAATTACTTTCGTTATCTCTCTCATTAATGCACTGTCATTAGTATGAATCAAATCGAAATTCACGAGTTTTCGTTGGACTGTATTTTGTTCTTAAAACGTCAAATGCGGCTTTCATAACATGAGATAAAATGTAGCTTTCGTAACATGAGATTAAGACTATGACTCTCTTGTGATACCAAAATGTTCCATTTCACGACTGAACTCTAGTGATAACGACACAATATTGAACAATTTATCACTCAGGTTCATCGCATGATAATGTTGAAATACGCTAAACAACAAAGCGGAAGTGTTAAAACAAAATGCGGTTCATAAAATCCTGTGAAAATGTAACGAGATCTTTAGCAATACTGACGGAAACAGTGTAGTGTTGCTGTTAGTGTTGATATATAGGTCGGCTACTCCCGAGAGAATGCGCGTATAAGTGGGTTCATTACTGTTATACAGTACAGCAACAAATATATGTCAGAACCAAATTACTGTTTGCACAATTTATATTACATCTGCAGCAATGTTATACAATTTTCCTAAATCAACATGTCAGGTATTAAAGAATTATGCCCATGCAATTTGGGAGCCTATAACACATGTATTTTGATCGATCTATCGTAACGCTTATTGCAGAGGGTTAATATCACATTTTTGAAATGTAGCCTAATGTTCACCATCACAGATGTGACTGGATTTCAGCAATTCAGTTGACAAGAAATTCTTTCAAGACTATACAATGAATTCTTAGAAAATGAATATCTTTAAGAATCCATATATATATATATATATATATATATATATATATATATATATATATATATATTTTTTCTTTTTTTTTTCCCTATGTTGGAGGCTCCAGTCACAGACCAAAGTCCACACCAAAGCCGGGCGTTAATTGAAATATAGAGAGAATCATGAAACGGAAAAAGACAAGGGAAAGTACGAATTTTGGAGAAAGTGAAAATCCTGTCTTTTTAAATGTGCCAGGTCATAGTCATTGGGAAAGGCATGAGAAGGCAGAAAGTTCCAAAGCATCGACGTGTAGGAAAAGAAGCAGTTATCAAAACGGCCCACCCTTGAGTTGCCGATGGTGACACAACAACTATGTGATGCAGCAGCTTGCCGAGTATGGTGTGGTCTAGCAAGTGGTGGAGGCACACAAGCAGCCAGCTCTTGGGAGCAAAAACCAAAGAAATACCTATAGAAGAGTGAAAGTGAACCAACATTGTGGCGTAGGGCAAGGGGGTCAAGTTTGGAAGTTAGCCTGGGACAGTTTATAAGTTGAACCACTTTCGATTCAACCTCGTCAAGTAATGAACAGAGCTAGAACCACCTACTAAAGAGACAGTAGTACTCCATACGAGGACGAATCAATCCCTTGTATAAATGGAGCATCAGCTCAGATGAGAAGTTTCGACATCTATACAGGACACCCAGTTTCTTAAAGGCGGACTTAGCTATTCCCGTAATGTGGAGTTTCCAAGAAAGAGTGGATGTGACAGTAATACCAAATATGTTCATTGAGTCAAGAGGTGGAATTACAGAACCATCAAAGGAGAGACGAAAGATGTGAGGAGTTTTCAACAGACAGAGGGGTAGAAACTGGGTCTTGGGGGCATTAAACTTAACAAGATTTGGGGTATCCCACTGAGATATCCTGTCCGAGTCTGAGTTTACTGAGGAAGCTGTGTCAAAACGAGATGCAGATTGAGTGACAGAAAAGAAGCAGAACTGAAGGATGAGGATGAATGCAGTATTGAGTCGTCGGCACATGAGTGCACTGGATTATTTGTGAAGAGGAAATCGTTGAAAGAAAAGGAGGCGTATCACAACTGTTAATGAGGTAAATTACCAATTAACATCAATACTGGGCATCTACAGATAAGGGATTTTAAGAATAACATTTACAGCAAACATTAAACACAAACTACAGCACGAGCACATGGGGATAAGTTGATATGTTGGATAAAGCCCAAAGTCTGGCAATCATGAACAATGAAAAGAGAGAATGCTAACATACAAGGAGAGGTTAGAGGCCAAAAAATTACCCATGCTGTAAAAGAGCAGAAAAGGGGTGACATAATAATAATGTACAAGTTCCTGGATGGATATGAAGGAGTAAAAAAATGTCATTTCCTTAAAATCAGAAATACTATATCAAAGGGGCATAACAGCAAGTTACAAAGGAAGTGAGGAAATACATCTATGATAAAAGAGTTGAGGTACATATGGAACAAGTCAGAAGGGAAAACTGTAAATACAGACAATACAAATTTATTTAAAAGACTGCATGATACATGAGAAGGTTTATGTGTTGGGGCCAAATAAGTGAAAAACTCCCTCCGCAAGTTGCAGAAACAGGTAATCACTTGAAAACCTCGCACAGTAATATAACCTTGGTAAAAACAGAAAACAAACCACTTTTACATCCAATTCCTCAGCAAATAAACTGGCAATGTCAGCATAACACACCATTAAATACTTTTCTTTAAACAAACCAGTGATTAATGAATTTTTGCTTGAAAACTTAATTATATTTATTACAGGCTGGCGAATCATTCGAATCTACTATACTTAAGCCTTTGGGAATGATAAAATCATGTCAGGGTGGAGAACCTGTTATTTGATCTCTAATCTTAAATATCACAGTATGATATGCATCAGTAGATACACACAGTCAAAAAAAGTATCTTCCTGGACAAGTCCAGTAAATTTCAAAATAATCAATATGACAAAGTCTTGATATGGTGGGTAAATGCGAATGTGAGGCGTATTTCTCAATAATGATGGTATCCACACTTTACAGTTATTTTCACCAAAATATGAAATCCTGGTAGCCCTACTTTATGGTTATTTCCACCAAAATATGAAATCAATATAACATTTTCTGTGGTTAAGGACAGGAAATGTCGCTAGCAATTGATGTATTACATTATCATGAAAGCAAGGCTAAGCATATGAAGCCAAATATGCATTTCTCAAAATCCTTTGTATGTGGTGTAATATTATTTCACAGCAAAAGTGGGAAGATACTTTTTTACTGTGTACTTCACTAAAAGTAAAAAAGAATTTATAACAAAAAACAAGCTTTTTGATTCAAAGAAGAGTCTGCACTGATCTAATAACTTAGAAGACAGTGTGGATTAAGCATATATTGGGTGAGCAATGCTCTGCTGAGGCTAATGCAGTAGATCACGCGATACATGCGTGGTGTATGAATTGTACTAAATGTTTCACTTCATCTTTTACTTATTAATTTACTTTCTGGGGGATGAGTAGTTAGAGGTAAGGAGGCTATGCAGTCAAGACTAACCCTAGTGGTGGTTTTCAAAAGTACTTCAAGAAGTAACATTAAAAAAAATTTCCATGAATGTCAGCAAAAATTGGATAAGTCAGTCAAGAAGTAAAAGTTCACCTTTAATATCTATATCTGTCTATCTATCTATCCATCTATCTATATACATATATATATATATATATATATATATATATATATATATATATATTGTTGAATATATTTAACAAGAGGGTGGCAGATGTAGTTGTTTTAGTTTGG